>JBCNYG010000004.1:20783976-20794993 GCA_039654305.1 Porochilus rendahli | reverse complement strand
GCAGGGAGAAAGAGAGAGAGAGAAAGAGAGAGAAAGAGAGTGGTATTATAATAAAATGTAAAAAAAATCCTACAAATACTATCCCAGTTTCACCAGTGCACTCTGAACGGCAACCACGCCACTCCAGCTGCTGTACAAATATCACAATTATGCACTCTCCATCTTTTAATAAAGTAGCCAGACACTCAACCATTGAACAAGCGAGCTCTTTAGAAGACCCTAATGCAAACATTTATATCTGAATTCATCAGTCCCACATGTCCTTTACACTGTAATGAATCTAAGGCACTTAAGCAGGAGGTGCTGTGAGGCTGACGCTGATTTGCATAGGCAGAGAAACACGGAGTGAAGGGAGGCTTTGGCTAGCAGCTCTATTCTTCAAGCCGCATCACAGCTCTGACAATTCAAGAACGCTGAAAGGAGAAGTGAACAGAACAAGGAGGACCATTAGCATTTAAATTGTGCCTAACCCTTCTTATGCCTATATACGTCCATTACTGACACTAACAGCAACACCGATACACTTTGATACATGTTCCTCATTAAACTTTACAGATGCAAGATTTAATAAAAAAAGAAAGAAAGAAAGAAACATGCATTAATAATAAATGAATGCTGTGTAGTGTAAGTGCTTGGAAGTTCTCCATGCTCAGTAGGAAAATGCTTTGAGAATCTGCATGCATTCATAACCAGAAACACTGGAGACACAAGAAGATACGTGCCGGCCTTTGGCTGATTTTGGTTCCTGTCATTTAAGTGCAAACTAGTTTTTAAGGACAAATTGAAGTGCATGTGGGTTGGATGTGAGTCCTCGTGAAATGGAGGAAGGATTTTCTTAAGCGTTTGGTCATCTCTGTTCATTAAATTCCACATGTACTGTACATGTACAGTACACACCCCCTTCTGAAAATGTGACCCATTCCAGCATTACACGCTTAAAAGTAGAAATTTGACATACTGAGTTATTCGTACTGTATACTGGGGAGGATAATTTAATATGCTTCAAATTGAAGTATAATAAATGCTTGTAGCATAAAAATTGACAGAGTAACATCACTTTGTATGTCGCTAATCATGAAAGTCTATTCTTGAGAAAATAATAATTACAGGTACGGAGCCTTTTTCAGAATGTTCTCATTTGAAACTCCTTAGCATCCATAAACTAAATGAATCTGGCTCTCGACCAATCAGCGGCATCTTCCTAGTGTCTTTCTAGCAACAAATAAGTTTTATTTAGTCATGTATGATTTGGGGTATATTTCTGGGATTCTGTAAGTAAGTAGGTATTCGGGTGCCGAATATGGATAATAAGGAAATACCCTGAGTAATCATAAAAGCGGTTTGAAAACTGGCAAAATAAGCATATATTTCCATTGTTTAACAACAACTTGGATATGGAACCCCTCCTTAAACAAGTATTTTATCATGTAGACACTGTATTAATAGATATTTGAACTTGGTCATGTCGATGATTATGTTTTGAAGGATGTATTTTTTTATTGCATTTTCGTCCAGATATGCAATTTTGTCTTAATCAAAACACTACCGTGTGACTTAATCCGTATTATGCTGAAGCGGCTCACATATTGGAAATATTTTAAATGTCTTAATTTCTCACTAGATGGGTCTTTCAATACTGAATACATTTGTTGTGTAAATATAGTTATTACGATTATCAGAACTGGTTTTGTATTTTATAACTGCAATAAGGAATGCAAGGAACTCAATGTCAAAAGATATGAAGAGGAAATATAAAAAGAGGCACATCTTTAGACTTGAATTACCTCAGGGAAAGAACTGAAGTAATACAGAGCACAATTAGTTTATGCACCATTTCAACATACTGTAAATACCAGGCCCTATCATATAAAAAAGAGATGTATATACTGGAAAAGGACCCTTGGTGCACTTACAGCCAGAAGCGTCTGATTCATTTTCTATAACTATATCTGACAGTATTGTCTTCTGCAAGGACAATTATTAAGGTTTATATTGAGATCATCCAATATGTTGTCATTTTTACTGTAATAGCCATGAAACTTCCAGGAACATGTACACCTCAAACTAAACAGTTGTTTGTTAAAAAAGTCCCGTTTCCTCCAGATGGCAATATCATTAGAAAGACTTTGCCAGTGTTCATCAAACTTTGCATACTTACTCCTTTGGGGTAGGTCTAGAAGCCTACCGTTTTTCAGAATAATACATTAAAGTCACAAAATTGATTAAAATCTGTAAATTCAATGAAGAAATTGAATGAAAATGGTAGTGTTTTTCTGAGACTTGGGTGCCTTAACATGAGTCCTTTAACCTATGGTGAAGGGGGCCTGATCTCGAATGGGAGGGTGGTGTTACATGAGGCACCACACATGTGCAAAGTGCAACACCTGCAAGATATAAGAAAGTCGGCATAGGTAGTTTACTCTGGTAAGTCGCTACAGTAGACTAAGGCATGGTTTGATTCATTCAGCGCTTATGCAAGGCTAAGGCAACCATGAATTTATTTAATAGATTTATTAGCACTTCAAATTTCCATCAACCCGGGGAGCCTCCGGAAGTGCCTCCTCCAATGCCTCCTCCAACTTGCTCAATGGGATATCTCTGTTTTGTGTAGTTTTGCAGTCCCTCGCAATACTTTTGCAATAGCAATAACCATAATGCTAACTTTTATTGTGAGGGAATACAAAAGATTGTACCTCAAAAAAAAAAAAAAAAAGAAAAAATTAAAAATCCCAAAAATAAATAAATAATAATTAAAATCCACACCTTGACCTTTGGTCGGCTCCATAGCTTCGTTACAGTTTTACAGTTAGAGGTAAAGTTTCATTCCATGGAAAATCTGTAGAACAGAGAACTTGGCGATTTCTGGTTTCTCAGCATTTTTTCTGTCATATTAACTCCAATAGAAAGTGAGAGAATGAGTGATAACAGGAACTAACCGGTTTCTCGGATGTTCCACAACATTAAGCATAACTAAAAACGGATAACAGTATGACATGTTTATTCTTCTATCAAATAAAAAAAAAACATGCAATCATTGGCAATTGCTGTGGTGAAAATAAATCACTTCAGGACATGCTTCCTCAGACCACCCCATCGTTTTCCCATAACAGCATACTTTGTTGTGTTTTTCTTTCTTATGTAAAGCAGCTGTGAATATGATGAACACAGAACTGAGACTGTGTATGGCAAAGCCACATTACTCCGCATTACAGCTGAAGCAGAAAAAGAAAGAAGAAAAAATAGATTTCTGATATGCATGCTGACCAGATCAGTAAGCGTAGCAGCACTGAGAAATACTCAGTCTCAACAAGTGCCATCTGTTTGCTGATAGACTTACCAAACACAGACTAATTAACGTACAAATTCATGTGTGTACGTCTTTTCATTTCCCCATGTTACCCCACTACAGTTTAATGAGGATAATGTTGTGTGGAGAGATGCCTGGATGATGATCACATGTGGAGCGGTGTTCCTTGGTTATTGATGATCTCAGCTAGTCTAATGACTAATGTATTCTCTTTGCACGACAATCACCTTAGCTGAGCTAGATTAGTCAGAGACATCAGAAATGCTTTTCCATATTTCCAAGCTCAGCAACTTTCAAACTGATTATCTTGGTATCATTAGTATATATATATGAGAGTACTTTAATATCTTAACCCACATACAAATACAGTGGAGACAAGACCTATAATGAATGCATGCACCAGAGACCTCAGACCTAGCTCTACACATATACACTATACCTTCTTATATATATACTTATAACAGTTCTGATGTCCTTTAAGCTGAGGACTCTATCCGCCACCCTGATAACAGCATGCAGCTGCGGTGGCTGGTATTTGTCCGCACACTGACCCCCACACCGGTGCAGAAAACAGCAACAGCACCTGCACACACGCAGTCTTTAAGGCTGACATGCTCTTTTAAGATTTCTGATGAAAGGAGCTGGACTCGTTTAATAAGAAACACTTTTTCCACCAGGCTCAGGGTACCGTAATGGGCCTGTCCACAGATAAGCAAGCATTCCAGGCAAGGCTCATTGCATGCAGCACATTTCAAATGCTAACCACTTTAATTATTAACAAGGATTCAATGCATGGGTAATTATTTTTTCCAAACAAAGTGTGCCCCAAGCTCAAACTGATGCAATTTGATCTATGGCGATACAATTCAGCACCAGAGAGCTTTTAATCATCTTATATTATTTATTAACCTGGCTAGGATCCGACTGGATGGCGGCTCAATTTATGATAATGATAATAACAGCAGCATAAAGATCTGACAAGTGATGTCTGCTGTTATAAATCTTGAGGAACTGGCTAAAAGGGAGACTTAGAAAATCTAGTAAGATCTTGTAAAAAATTATTGGGTGGCATATTTATTTAAAGCATCGATGAATAAAAACACTGATTATTCTCACTAGTAAGTGGTCAACTGAAAAGAACAGCAAAGGGCAGGGTTAGTAATAACACACTGAAGAGCAGGAGAGAGAAGGGCAGCCCAGGCCAGGCTGAAAAAAGACCTCAGAAAGGCCTCAGCTGGCACAACTAGCTGGGTCTGGTGTAAATTAGCCAAACTATTTACCCTTGTACGCACATTAGCAAATTCTTCCAATTGAGAAAACAAATGCATCTGCTTTGTTCAGTGGGGTTCATGGGAAACTGCACGGCTGCCTGACAGCCAGACATTTGCTATGACCACGACCGTGAGGAAAGCTGACGAAAGAGGCCTGTCGGCTCATTCGCAGTGTCCTACTACCCATAAAATCTGGCTGCAGGGAGTAGAACAGCTTCCTGAAGAATCTGGTGCTCCCACATCGACATTGCACAGTATACCGAGTGATGCGGTAGAAATAAAACCAGGCCAAACCAACTTTTGTTAGCAGAAGACAGGCTCCAAAGTTTAAGTGTTCTTTGGAGGTGGTCCATGGCTTAGTTACTCAAGTGAAAAGATAAAAATGATGAATAGTAAAACGGCAGAGATCTGTCGAAGTAAAATCAGAAAACAAATTCAAAAGGCAAACGCACAGGCACTTAAAAAGCTGTAAAGGGCAAATAAGCTTTTGGTTTGCCCTTCTGGCTGAACAGGAACAACACAGACCTGCGAAGGTAATTACCACGGGGACGAAATGAAACCTTTGCATAAAGTCTAGTTAAATAAACCTGCAAAGAAAAGGCAACAGTGAAAGAAAGCATAAAAATTGCTAATACTTTTCTACATAATCAGAATTTATTAGACCATATTTCCAGACTTCCTTCTCCTTCTTGTTGTTCTCTGAGCAATGACGTGATAGCGATGCCTGGCAAAATGACTTAGCAATCAGCTGAGTGCTCATACACTCGACTAACAGGAGTTAATTAGCTACTTGTCTCATGTTCCAATGGTGAAGCGAGTAGCCTACAGCCAAATTAGATGAGTGCTTGGTTATTACATTCCTGTCAATCATCTTCACAAGAGGTTGAGTGTCATCAAACTCATTCTTGAGGGAACCAGAAAGAAAACATTTTCTCTTTACCCTACCTGCCTGGAAACCTCATGTATGATACTTCAGCATTCGACTACGGTTCTGATTGTTCTACTATGTTATGCTCGTTATCCAAATTTTGTGACTTGAAAGAAATTATATGTGTTTAATTAGGTCAAAGCAGTAAATAAAAAGTCTCAGAAGCATCCATTTTGAAAGGCCCATGTGTAATAATTCTGCAGGTAAACAGCAAATACACTTGCCAAAAGCAGTCCCTTATTTTCTGATTCAGATTTGGCTGCGAGTAACAGGATCCTGCTGTTCTCACACCACAGAATAAAAAGACACCTTACACACGCTTGAGAGAACAGTAACTAGTGGCAACCTTATTCATTAGAGTGCTCTTTAATACCTGCCACAGATCTGTAGTAAATGTTCTGGAACGGCAGTTCATTTATAAACACAAGATAGCAGGTACAGGCTGTGCACGTCAGGGCATACTGTTATTGAAAAAAAAGCATCAGGTTCTCTGTCATGCTCCACATCTAGCTATATGCATAAGGGGTTGTATCAGTTTCATGTTATGCCATTTGGACTGCATGGTGCACCATTAATCTCCTGCGAGGCAAGATCCTAATCTCAAAGCTGAGCGCTATGCAATGTTATCCATAAGGCCTGAGATTTTGTTAAAGTGTTGCAGATCTTCAATCCCTCTCAGTGTGAATCATGGCCAGTAAGAGGACAAAGAATGCACTTTGTGTTGTTTCTTCCTGAGGACATTCCCAGGGCTTGGCCATTGCTGCTCTTAGTCCTTCAGTCAATGTTCCTCTTATCTCTCACATACACAGATATGCAGAATCCACCAACATTTCTTGCATATCCTTATATTATGACAGGGCTATTTACTGCCAAATATTAACATTTTGATTGATTGCAGACAATAAATACATCCCTGGATAGAAAGCCTCTGGTTGCTAGTCCACATCATTAATGTTTTTTTATTCATAAGGAAGTAAGGTCATAAATATCTGATGCATCTTTGAGTTGAATTTCAGCCAGTGCTAAGAAAAAGCGCAGGCCATGCCTTCTCCACTTCCTATATAAAGGCTCTGACGTCTACTCGGGATTGACTGACATGCTGAGAGGCCATACTGTCTCTTCCTCTGTGACCTCCGGCTGCCATGACTCACACTCCTAAAGTGAGCAGGACCCCTTGACGTGTGTAACACTGCTGAGAAATGACGACAGCAGGGGGAAGAAGAGAGACACACTGACAGAAACAGTGAAAATACAGACATGCTATAGTAATCAGCTTCCCTCATTCCAACCACAACCATGTAAATGTTGCAACATGGCTGACAGCAGCAATTTCACATAAGCCCCAAACTTTAATCAGAGCATACAGTGCACTCAAAGCCCCCCTTTTTCAATTACAGATAAATGGGGTAAGCAAGCTTAACTGGGACATGGAAATAATCCTCTTTTTTTCTGGTCCTGAGTAATGCAAGCGGCTTTACCTGTTACATCATTAGCTAGTGGATGTGGCTGGAGGAAAGCCAGAGTCCAGCTGATGTAGACATTAGAAACTGAACTCCACCATGTTGAAGCTCGACAAAAATAAGGCCCTGAAAGTAGTGACAATTTCTTCTTTTCCAGTTATCATCACGAAATAGCTTGCAAATATGGCATTGGAAACATATGACACAACATTAATGAATCGGTGTCATGCACGTTGTATGACCAATATATTCTCATTCATTCATTCGTTCATCTTCTTCCGCTTCTTCCGGGGTCGAGTCGCGGGGGCAGCAGCCTAAGCAGTGAGGTCCAGTCGTCCCTCTTCCCAGCCACTACCTCCAGTTCATCCAGATCAGCCAAGAGATTTAGTCCCTCCAGCGTGTTCTCGGTCAGCCCCAGGGTCTTTTCCTGGTTGGACATGCCCAAAACACCACACCAGGGAGGCATTCAGTAGGCATTCTAATTAGATGCCCGAGCCACCTCAACTGGCTCCTCTCAACGCCAAGGAGCAGTGGTTCTACTCTGAGTTCCTTCCGGATGACAGAACTTCTCACCCTATCGCTAAGGTAGAGACCTGCCACCCTGCAAAGGAAGCTCATTTCAGCCGCTTGCATTCGCAATCTCGTTCTTTAGGTCACTACCCAGAGCTCATGACCATTGGTGAGGGTAGGAACATAAATTGATTGGTAAATTGAAAGCTTTGCCTTCTGGCTCAGCTCCTTCTTTACCACGACGGGCCTGTACAAGCTTACGATCTGCCTGTCAATCATCCACTCCATCCTTCGCTCACTTGTGAACAAAGACCCTGAGATATCTCGAGGGACACGGTTGAAAGCCTTCTTCAAGTCCACATAGCACATGTGGACTGGTTGGGCAAACTTCCATGCCCCCTCCAGAATCCCATAGAGTGTGTATAGCTGGTCAAGAGTGCTGCGGCCGGGACGAAAACCACATTGTTACTTCTGAATACGAGGTTCAACTATCCTATGATAGCTGGAACACACCCTCCGGTCACCCCTTCTTAAAAAGGGAAACTAAAACCCCTGGTTTGCCCCGGATGACCACGCAATGTTGTAGGAGACATGGGTCTGCCCTCCCATGGACCCACCTCCCTCCGCCTTCAGGTAGGGAAATGGGTCCTGACTATTGTTTGTGCTTATGCACCAGATAGCAGTTCAGAATACCGACCCTTTTTGTAGGGTGGTGCTAGGGGGTGTGCTAGAGGGCGCTCCCCCTGGGGACTCTCTCATCGTCCTGTGAGACTTCAACGCCCATGTGGGCAATGACAGTGTAACCTGGAAGGGAGTGATTGGTAGGTACGGCCTCTCCAATCTAAACCTGAATCGTGTTTCAATGTTGGACTTCTGTGCTTGTCATGGTTTGTCCATCACAAACACCATGTTCGAACATAGGGGTGTCCATAGGGTGTCAGAAGGGCCTTCAACTCCCACCTCCGGCAGAGCTACCACCACATCCCAATGGAGGCCGGGGGCATAGAGTCCCAATGGGCTATGTTCCATGTCTCCATTATTGTGGCGGCAGCCCAGAGCTGTGGCCGGAAGGTCATCGGTGCCTGTCGTGGAGGCTGTCAAGCTGAAGAAGGAGGCCTATCAGGTCCTTCTGGCCTGTGGGACACCCGAGGCAGCACATTTGGCCTGTCGTTACCTGTCAGCTGTTTCGGGAGTCCAACAGGCCAAATGTGCTGCAGCTTGGGCTGTCACCATTGCAAAATCTCGGGTGTGGGAAGAGTTCGGTGAAGGCCTGGAAAAAGTTCTCGGAAAGGTTCTGGACCACCATTCAGCACCTCAGGAGGGGGAAGCAGTACTCCAGAAACTCTGTTTATAGTGGAAGTGCGGAGCTGCTCACCTCAACTGGGGATGTTGTCGGGAGGAGGAGGGAATACTTAGAGGACCTCCTCAATCCTACCAACACGCACAGTGTGGAAGAGGAAGAGCCTTGGGATTCAGAGGGGCGTCTATCACTAGGGCTGAGGTCGCCGAGGTAGTTAAAAAGCTCCTTGGTGGCCGGGCTCCGGGGGTGGATGAGATCCGTCCTGAATACCTTAAGGCTCTGGATGTGGTAGGACTGTCTTGGTTGACAAGTCTCTACAACTTCGCGTGGTCACTGGGGGCCGTACCTCTGGATTGGCAAACTGGGGTGATAGTTTCCCTTTTTAAGAAGGGGGACCGGAGGGTGTGTTCCAACTACCAAAATGTTCTATCAGAGCTATATTTTGTTTCAGTGGTTGTTCTGTGTGTGTGTGTGTGTGTGTGTGTGTGTGTGTGTGTGTGTTCAAATTTGCCCTTAGGTATGAGTGTATGTATAAATGGTTGTGTGTTTTAGTCCTGGAATGGACTAGTCAGGTGTTCTGGGTGTACCTTGTGCTTTCACCTTGAGTTGGCTGGGTTCAGCCATCCTGCAACCCTAGTAGGATTAAGTAGTTTGACAAATGACTAAATGAATTAATAAATGACAGGGCTTTTTAAAATTCTTTTATGTCTGTGGTTTACTCTACTCTCAGAAACACACAAAACATAAAACATTTGAGTTTCAACATGTACATAATTATGTCTTTGAGAAGCTTTGTCCCACAAAATGACATAATATATAAAGGAAACGCTTTCCATGAAATTTTTATTGTGGAAGCTGCAGGGTAGTGTAAATATGGTGTAGTGTTTATACACTTAAAAAGCAGACATGACAGAAAATGTAACAGTTAGTTAAACTAGCCTAAAACAATCAATGCTCTGTTGCTCGTCTCGAACATGCGTCCGGAGCATGCGTTTTGAGGATGTGTGCTACACACCTCTGGGTTGTCTTTGAATTTCTGGTGGTTTCTGCTATTCAAAATTTGCCTTGGGTGCATTGGGAACCATATTGGTATATTAGTGTAGAGCTATCCTAATTCTAGGTGTAGATTTGCAGCAGGGGTGAACAAGTTATTATTATTATAAATATATATTTTCGACCAAACCAGGGAGAAGTGCTTTATAGTAAGTAACATGTTCTTTTGGCTTCCTCTTTCAAGATGAAAAATGAATCACATTGTTTTAGGTAGCTTAACACTAAGCTGATTTATTCATTTATAAACAACGCTCCCAAGCGGCAATATTGCGGCCAGTTGGGAACTCCTCTGTTTTAGTCTGTCTTATGCACAGCCCAAAGTTATCACATAAACAAATCACAAAACATTACATAAACATACTGAATATGCAGCATACCATCAGTGTGTAAATGCTTCCTTTGATTATTATTGCTCAGTTTACTTGGGTCAATAGCCCCCAGATGAAATATCCATATTTGAAATGTAGCTACAGCCTCCTGATGTAAGCGCTTAAATCCAATACAGCACAAACGCTCATGTCCAATAGATCAAATTCCATCAGAACAGACAGACTGAGAACTTGCAGTAAGTACAGGTTGTAAAGATATGAAGATCAGCTGATTGAGTCTGAGCTGCCAGTGCCAGCAGTCATTTACACAGAGCTTTTACATTGAGTAAGGAACGGCAAGCGGAGGAAAGAAATCTTGAACTCACATGTACTCTGTCTTCCACAAGCACTTTTACAGTTGACAGTGCATCTTCAAACGAAATGTTTGGAAAGCAGGCAATAGAATTTCCAAAAATAAAAATAAAAATAAAAAATGCAGACAGGAGACATCCTGTCATATCAGAGGCCAAAGATAATTGTCAAAAAGCAAGAGCAGAGTAAATGACAAAACGACACAGAATGAGTAAAGAATGAATATGCGTGCCTTGATGCCTTTATGTAACAGGAAATTCTTCTTCATCCGACAGCTTTACTCATCATTTACTCATTAGAATGGGAAATGAATTGCAAAGGCATTGCTTGTCCACAATTTACCCCATCACCCCGCCACCATACAACATCCTCCGGTTGGCTGATTATATACCATTTACAAACTAATATAGATTTACAAGACTGAGACAGACTGCAAAAAAAGAATGCTGGTTTCTACTCCAAAGAGGATTCTCTCTCTCTCTCTCTCTCTCTCTCTCTCTCTCTTTCT
>JBCNYG010000004.1:20727878-20741371 GCA_039654305.1 Porochilus rendahli | reverse complement strand
ATTATATATGTGTATATATATATGTTTTTTTGTTACAAAAAAAAAAATTATTTTTACAGGTACAGTATGGGAGCATTAACTTCAACCCACTTACCATATAAAAATAAACAAAAGATAAACAAACAAATAATCCTTATTAGTAGACCATACGTTCTGAGGAATACTCATGAATTCAATAATTTCATAATTAAACTTCAAATTTATTTCAGTTAGAGATTATTGAAAATGAAGTTTTAAAATGATTGGTAAAATAAACGACAACAATATTAATAGAAGGTTCAAGTTTCAAGTTTTATGGTCATATACAGGTAACAATGGAACATTACTAGTGGAAATGAAATTCTTGTACTGAGAATTGTACATAAGGAACAAATGTTGCACATAAAGAAATATTTAGATAAATTATTAAATAAATTTAAATTATATATATACAAACACACACAAACACACACAGTAGGATAAATATGGAATAATTAAAGAAAGAATAGAATGAGTAATAATAATTTTAATCATCATCATGATCATCATCATCATCATCATCATCATCAACATAAGGGAACACAGTAGCTCAATGCTTAGCTCTGTCATAGGTTTGTTCTCCAAATGCTTGCATGCATTTCCTCTGGGTACTCCAGTTTCCTCCTACAATCCAAATACATGCATATTTGATCCACTGGTAACACCCCATAGGTGTATGTGGGAATGTGAGTGTGAATGGGTGTTTGCCTGTGTTAGCTCTGCAGTAGATTAGTGACCAGTTCAGGGTATGCCTGCCACTTGTCTGAAGTCAGCTGAGACTAACTCCAGCTTCTCCACGACATAAAATCGGTGTAGATACTTTATGAATAATAATAACAATATTTTTGGGTAATTTAATGCATTAGCACATTTTGTAAACTGGACTTAGCAGGTTTTTGGAAAAACGGCTTTCAGTTATAAAAAGAATAAAACACCACAAGGGCGGCACAGTGGCTTAGTGGTTAGCACAACTGTCTCACAGAAAGAAAGTCCTGGGTTTGAATCCCAGACTCGGGGATTTCTGTGTAGAGTTTTTCATTTTATCCCCGGTTTGCGTGGATTTCCTCCAGTGGAACTTGGTTTCCTCCCAAAGTCCAAAGATGTGCACATTAGGCTAATTGGCTGTTACAGATTGGCCTTAGGAGTGGATGTGAATGTGAGTGGTTGTATGTGTTTGGTCTGTGATGGTCTGGTGAGCCGTTCACGGTGTACCCTGCCTTTGCCCAGTGTTGGCTGAGATAGGCTCTCTGTGAATGAGTGTGTGAGAGAGAATCAAAGCATATATATATGTATTCATTCATATTCTGAACTGCTTATTCCCAATTAGGGTCACCTAATCCCCTGATTAGTGGGCAACCATGAAACAGGTCTGTAGGGATCAAATTATAGTAATTATTTCCCTTTATACCACATATATATATTCAGATATCAGATTCATTTTTTTTTTTTACTTTTACAGAAACTACCAGTATTCCTATCATTCTTATTGTATTTATTACAATAAAAAGCTCCTATTTCCATTAAAAGCGTTAAAAATAAGTCAATTAATAAAAAACTAAAATTAAAAAATAAAAAGCTATTCTTTAGGTGTCACACCTCACGGCCAGAGCTGCTTAAATGTTGTCCCTTTGTTTACACCAGCGAAAACTACATTACCCAGAAACACTTCGGAGTCAACAAACACAGAACCCCGGAAGTAAGGACAGAGGTAAGCTTTCTTCAGCTTTCGTACTTCAGAAACTGCGGTTATTTCTCCTTATACATGCGAATCATTTCAAAAGTAACGAATTCATCTCTATCAGTCAAGAATTCTGATTATTCAGCCGTAAGTAACCGCTTCCGGTAGATGACAGTCTCGTGAGACCCAATAAATACATGGGCGCGCGTGAAATATGGAAGCTGGTTTGTTTTTAAATAAAATTTACATCTGGATTAAGATCCTGGAGACTTTAGTTAATAGACGAAAAAAATTCAAGCCCCATTCACATAGCCGAGGTCTAGATATAATTATTTTAGTTTATGTTCCAAATCTGACACAGTTAGAGTGTAACTAAGATTATTATTATTATGACCATTCTTATTTTTATGTTGCTGCTTAGGAGCAGACACATATTACTATTCACCCTAGGGAATGGTGCTCTTTATTTTATTCCTTTTATTATTCTACGTCCGTTGCACTTTGCCCGAACGGCAAAGTGCACCCACGCAATGTATATAACAAAACGTGTGTCTCGTTGCTGTGAAGTGTGATATTAGTTTTATTGGTGTTTTGTGTCACTATGGCAACACAATTTGCTAAAAAATGCTTGAAAATTTTCTATTGATTTTAATGGTGAGTGGTCGACAAACGATCATGAAACTCACCTCACTTTGAGGCCTCGTTGAACTTTTAAAACTCGCGGGTTGAACTTTTTAAACAGAGACAGTGAATTCGAAATTTTGTGTTTTCAGTCAAAAGGCTTTTTGCTACCTTTTTACTGTTTTCTGTTCATCTTTGATGATGTGTCATAAGGATTTCAGAGTTAGTTTGTGTTCATGATGTCATCTTAGAGTTTGACGAAAGAGAGGATTATCTTGTAAAACGTTTTTTAAACTCGCCCCTACTCCCATAATTTTCACTCTACACCAATACATTTTACATCAAAAGGATGAAAATGTGTGCTGGTTCTGACCATGTAACTTTCAAATCAACAGCACCTGTAGAATTGAAATGGCGAGCCTCTGACTGACAGCCGGACCGTGAATTTGTCAATAGAACTTAAAACAAAACTTTGATGTTTGAAATCATTTAAAATGATTATGAAGGTCATGTTTACACAGTTATTCTTTAAATATTTTTCAAAGTACAGCAACATAATTTATATCACTGCGTTCACCAAATCCTTGGCTCCCAAATGCTGTCAACCTCATTGTGATAGGAAATACGGTTTCCAAATCAGAAGTCCAAAAGTGAGAGGTGTGCCTTATGCATATTTCAGTTGAAAAGGCAGTGTAACTCAATAGCTGCCAGCTTAATCACTGGAATGTTCTGGACCAGAGTGGAAAATGTTTTTTAACTCGCTCCTACTCCCATAATTTTCCCTCTACACCCATAAATTTTACATCAAAATGGAGTGGTGGTTTTGATATGTAACTTTCGTGTCAACAGCACCTGTAGAAGTTAAATGGCGAGCTTCTGACAGCTGTACCGGGAAATTCTGTATTGAAGTCAGTACAAAATAGAGCAATTTAAAATCATTATCAGGGTCAAGATTATACGTCACTGTTTAAACACTTTTTACAGTACGGCGAAATAATTTATATCACTGCTTTCACCAGATTCTTGGCTCTCAAAATGCTGTCAACCTCAGTTCTATGGGAAATACCATTTTCAAATCAGAAGTCCAAAAGTGAGATGTGCGCCATTACCATTTTCCCATGTGTTAACTATCACTAGCTGCCAGCTTAATCTCTATGGCGACGACCAGCTGTATCCTGCACCTCATGCACACACCTGCAGCATGTTAAAACACTAAAATGAGTCATGCACACACATTGTCATTTTGTTTGGCTGCAGACAGACAGATGGAATATGTAATAGAATAAATATGTACAGATATATATGTGTATCTAAACGTGTAGAGCCAATCAATTAAATTGGTGCTTTGCATTGGCTATTCTATTCTTTTAAAAAGTTAGAAAAAAATACATAAATAATAATAAGTAATAATAAATAAGTAATAAATAAATTATTATTATTATTATTATTGATATTATTATTATTATTATTATTATTATTGTTGTTGTTATTGTTGTTGTTATTGTTATTATTATTATTATTGATATTACTACTATTATTATTATTATTATTATCTGTGTTACTACTGGATGTCCTTATTATTTTTATTATTATTGTTGTTATTAGGGAAGTTGTTACGGGAATGCTTTATTCAGCCATGCAGTGCTCTGTACTCAGTGTATTGAATGGATCTGATTACTGCAGGTCTGATTTCTCTGCATGAATGAAAGTGACATGTTTATAAATAAACTATACGTTTCTTCAATGAACAGTGTATGTTTGTTCAACCGAAATGCAACAAATTTTTGTCTTTGTTTACAACTTGACTTGGATGCAAAAAAAATTAAAAATAACAATGCTATGAAACTGGATTGTACAAATAACAGTCTACTGGGTGTAATTTCACTGGTGCACCGTGAAATTATATCCAGATATTTTGCAGATGTCAGAAGTCCTGAAACATCAACATTATTACAAGCCTAGTCTTTTCATAGCTGCGAGTCTGTGTATGTTTTGCTGACGTGATGAATGTTGGCTGCACTGCCTGAAAAGTAAACGAGACATTCAACATGTGTGACATAACGAGATTAAAATCCAGGTTTATCAGAGTTTTATACTGATGCATGCACAGACACTGATATGATTTTTAACTGAATTTTGTTTTTTCGCTACATCAATAAAATCAGACCTGAATATTCTGTAAAATAAAGTCTGTTCAAAGCCACCATTCTGTTTAATACATTAGCATGTGCCACTTCGGCAACAACAGTGACAAATATTTGTAAACTGTAAGTGAACGTACCTGTAGCAAAATAAACCTGACACTTCAGGGGAGCTAGCAGGGCAAATCCTAAATAACTTTCATCAATTATCTCCACCGATTATCCATCAGGGTCTCGAGGGAAGCTGGGTCCCAATCCCAGGGGCCACCTGTGAGAGGCAGGGACCACCCGGAATAGTTTATTTCATGGATACCAACAACCACTCAAACTATTGGCTATTTAGAGTAGCGACTGGACCTAATGTGCATGTCTTAGGACTGTGGAAGGAACCCAGACTACCTCAAGGAAACCCACGCAAGCAAAGGGACTCATGTAATCTCCACACAGAAAGGAACTTGGCCAAGATTTGAACCCTGAACCCTCTCGCTGTGAGATGACAGGCATCCTCAATGGCTTCCACTGTCCTATGTGTTACATTATTCGAAGTGTAGGTGCAATTATATATTGTATTCTGTACTGTAGATATGTAAGGTGCAGCATGTTTATTTGGTATTATATCTGACCAATTATAGAGAAAGAAACGCACACACCCGGAAAACAAAATAACCTGAAAAATATAACCATAATTTGTTTTGAGTGAGGTTTTGTGAGGCTTGAAGCCTGTGTTTGAATATCAAATTTAGGTTTTTATAAGCCTCTTCTTAGTGGCTGCTTTCAGTGGCCACTTTTTTTTAAGTATACCCATCAATCAGAACATTACCTGTGAAATCTGTGGAACTGTGACTGAATATATGTACACAATGTGAATATATATACACACACTGATCAGCCATTAACACCGCTTGACCGGTCAGCAGATAGAAAGCCCTGTACACAGCGAGATGCAATACACTGTGTTCTGACCTTTCTATCATAGCCAGCATTAACAGTTTCCAGAGTCGCTTTTCTGTGGGATTAGACAAAGCATACTAGCCTTCACTCCCCATGCACATCAGTCTGCTTTGAACACCCATGATACTCTTGCCAGTTCATTGGTTGTCTGTTTTTGGACCAGCTTTGGTAGGTACTTGACTCTGTATACCAGGAACACCTTAAAGGGCGTGCCGTTTTTGAGTTATTAGTTTAACCATGAATGTGGCTAATCACTCTAGATAAGGGTTTCTGCCAAATGCTATAAAGGTGAAAACATGGACTTTGAGAATTGGCTGTTCTCGTTCTGCTTAATAGATCGTTGAAGGTGCATCTTTAAAAGATAATGTTATTAGCTTTACCTGTCAATGGTCACTGTGTTTTAATATTATGGCTGATCAGCATGTGTTGAATGACATTCATTATATATTAATAAATGAATATTTGTGTCTAGGAAAAACTATAGTTAAAAATATAGGTAATGGCCATTCATAAATTTCTTTTAGAATCAAAATGTATTTTTTAAAATGTCATTCTTAATTAGAAAAGAACTGTTTTTAGTTCTCATGAAAATCAAGAGGGACTCGGGTCATTTGTGAAGAAAAGTTCTGGGTGAAACGCTCTCATGAAGCTGATAAAGAAGATGTCAAGAGAGTGAAAGGCTTCAATGGGAATACTTTGATAATAAAATATAAAATGGATTAGGTTCTTTCATTGATCAAAGCATAATTCCACAGGTGTTATTTCCTAGTTTTAATGTCGTCATCATCATCATCATCATTATTATAAATGTAGAAAATGTGCAGATTGAGTGTAGTGACTAGTAACGTCTTTTGCTTTGTAGCTACTGTTATGAGTGTGGTCTATCTGGTGTGATAGCTATCATGTCCTGTGCACGGGTTGTTATGTAATCTAGTAGTCTTGTAACCTTTCATACATTTCAGGGTCAGTTTATAATCACAGCACCATCATTAACTGGATCTGTATTGATGGAAGCAATTATTGTTTTTTTTAACAAGAAAACTATTGTTTTAGTAATTAAAATCCCCAGCACTGCTCATAACGATGAAAATGATGTACGCTATGACCTTTTGCGATTTAACGAAAAGTAACAATAGTAGGAAATGTACCTTGTGAGGTTGTTGATTGGCTAAGGCTGGAGGAACAATATGATGAACTAGTGCGTTAATGCATGTTTGGTTAGAGTGTGTTTTGTTTGCCTGCGAAGGATGATGGTCATTAAAGTGCACTGTGTTAAACAAATGAAGTTGTCCCCATGCTCTGACTTTCCCACAACCCAAAGGTAGTTTTAATCAGTGCGAATTAAATTTATAGAAATTATAGAGGTAACAGCATTATGCTATTATAGCTCCTCAGTGGAGCACCATAGTCATGGAAAATGGCTTGGATGGTTTTCCAACGGTTCGGTGTCCACACCTGCCTACCACAGGAAACCCAGTACTGCTGCCACGTCAAGGAATTGATGCTAACTTGCATTACAGATATGTAATCTGTAATGTCGGGTGCAGCATGTTTATTTGGTATTATATCTGACCAATTATAGAGAAAGAAATGCACACACCCGGAAAACAAAATAACCTGAAAAATATGACCATAATTTGTTTTGAGTGAGGTTTTGTGAGGCTTGAAGCTCGTGTTTGAATATCAAATTTATTTTTTTATAAGCCTCTTCTTAGTGGCTGCACTCAGTGGCCACTTTATTAAGTATACCCATCAATCAGAACATTACCTGTAAAATCTGTGGAACCGTGACTGAATATATGTACACATACTGAATATATATATGTGGCTAATCATTCTGGATAAGGGTTTCTGCCAAATGCTATAAAGGCGAAAACATGGACTTTGAGAACTGGCTTCACAAACTTCACAAAGACATTTTATGTTAGTCTTTTCCTTTAATTAGTCTCTCATCTGCGAGGATCTGTAATTGTATGCCTACATCCAGGCTGTGTGTGTTGAAAACCAAGCCAGATGTGTTATGCTAAAGTATTGTGCTACTGTTTCAACAGACTACTTCATCCAGATGTTTCTTTGAAGTGGCGTTTGTTTTATAAATCTTTTCTGGGCAGCGTAAATCCTTTAGCTTGCTGTGAAGAATTTAATTAAACCATAAAAGTAGACTTTTTAATCCACTTTTAAAACAGCGCCTTTTGAGATTAGTTGGGTTCCACATACAACCTTGTAAACCTTTCTCCTGCAGAATGGATTCATGAAGACTAAAATTAGATGGCAATCTTTTGCACAATGATACTTTTAGGTGTTGTTTTAACACTAAGGACTACACCCTCATGAGAATGTCAGTCCACAGAGGAGAGCGTTTTTTTACAAACTGCAATGACCAGGTGCTACTAGATACAGATATGAGGTAGGAAAAAAAAAACACCCAACAGCATAGTCTGTGTCTCAGGAGGATCTGAACAAGCTGAAGAAGTGCCAGGAACCATCATTTCCTTATGCAACTGGATAACCACAACACTGTCTCTCAGTAATGTTATATTCTGTTTGATCCTGATGGGGTTGAATGTTGAATACTCTCTTTGTACTGAGGAATGTGTTCATGCAGGTTTAGTATAATGATACTTTATTGTTTTATTTTCTTCATCAAATGTTTATTTCTGGATGTGCTGCTGAACTTGTTTAACTACAGCTCTGAGCATGAATCTTGGCTAATTGCGTACTCTGCCTTCTAGAAGCTAAACATTTCCAAATTTGCCCAGTAATCTGTGTGAATCCTGTTTGTGTTTCTCATTTAATGGTGCTATAACACTTCCAGACTTTAGAAACATCTCAAAATTATGTCTTTAAATTTCCGATGCTTATAGTGGACTCATAGTGGGGCTCCCGAGCGGAGCACCATAATCTTGGAACATGGCTTGGGTGGTTGTCCTGTGTCCCGTTTCCGCGTGTGCCCACCACAGGAAACCCAATAAGGTTGCCAGGTTGCTGAGTTAGTGCTTATATATCAATGTCTTGCATGACCAAGGGGAGCCTTTGAAAAAATAGTAAGAGAAGGGGCATCTAAAGCCACAGCACTGATCAAAACTGTTTACTCACTCATTTCCTAAAACACTTAATCCTACTAGGGTCACGGAGAGGCTAGAGCCTATCTCACCCGACACGTTACAAAGGCGGGGTACACAATGAAAAGCTCGCCAGTCCATTTGCAGGGCCAACAGACACACAACCATTCAAACTGACATGCACACCGAGGGCCAATTTGGAGCAGCCAATTAGCCAAAGTGTATGTCTTTGGACTGTGGGAGGAAACCTATACGAGCACAAGGGAGAACATGCAAGGTCCACACAGAAATGCCCAGGCCCAGGACCTTCTTGCTGTGAGCTGGACATTCGAAGCTCTACCCCAACGTGCCCCACAAGAGCTATTTGGTATTGTCCAAATTAAATTGGGTACAGTTTGTGGTCCATGTGGGTAAATCCAAAGCAAAGACGTGTGCTGCAAGGTGGGATTACTGGCTTATTAAGATAGTGCAGGAGTAACTTTGTGATGTTGGGAGTAGCTTCCAGATTAATCGGTGCTACGAATGCTGAGTAGGGTTCCCACAAGGTGTGTTGCCATGGCAATCTATGCTACATCTCAGGTCTGGTCTGAGCAGGTAATGTTGTTAGTTGACTTTGTGTTGTCTTCATTAATGCCTCCTATTTACTTACATTCTCCAGTAGAAAAAAGGCAGAACATCTGCACATTTGGACTCACTAAGTGGAGGGTGAGAGGGGATTTAGAGAGAGTATTAAGCCTTTATTGTGTCATATCTGATGGAATTTACTATATTTGCCGGAGTTGTTACCGGACGTCTCTAATTAGCCCAAAAGTGCTAGAGTAAGGAGCACTAAAATATTAACAATCTACATTTTTTCATATTAGAATATCACATATTCTATCAGAATCCACAACAGTCAAAAATGTACATGATACTTTAATCACATTCTGCACTGATGTTTATTTTGCTCAGTGACTAATCGAGAAATGTAGCCCATGTGTCAGCTCTTATTAAATGTTCCTGACTGTTTTCACATATTTAAATATTTTAAAATAAAAATATTGGTCTTATAGGGGCAGTGGTGGCCTAGTGGTAGGGTGCTGGATTACTGATCCCTAGGTCGGGGGTTCAAGCCCCACTATCAACGGGTTGTCACTGCTGTCCCCCCCAGTGCAGCTAACTGGGTTATCAAAGGCCGGCCATGTCTCTCACAGTCTGTGGTGAAAGGTGTAAAAGAACCATTGCTCACTTTTGTATACAGAAGGCTTCATGGCCATAAACGTGTTTCTTCCAGCCGAAGTCCATCAGATAAAATACTCACTCACATTGGTAACACACCGGCTGTCTTTATCTGACTGGTGTTGACACCAGTACGTCAGCGTAACTCTTACTTCACTCAAAAACCATAAGAGTTAACCCTCGGTAAGTTCAACATACCTCCCTGTTCATACCTGCTGTTTTCATTGAAATCCAACATTAAAAAACTAAACAATGGGGTTCATTTTGGGATTTTTTTTTTCATTTAAGTTCCTCTGGGATTGTGTATCAGAGCTTTTTATGTGTTTTGCCACAGACATGCTGACAATGTTTGGAGTTGAGCCAAGTGGGTTCTCTGTGTCTCTCAGCCTTTTCCTGCTCTTCTTGGTTCTTCTGTACTGGTGAGTAATCCCACACACTTACAGTAAAACATTACTGCACAGTCATGATGTATTTTAGAGGTTAATTACAAATAACTTCATCACAGAGTCACCTGGTGTTCCTTTCCTAGCTAGCACGTCTCAAAAGGCTCTAAAGACTTCTATATCTTCAGTTGAGATGACGAGTAGTGCTATGAGGTTTGCTGATGAGTCACACTGAATGTGAATATGCACTTCACTGACTGTTTTTACCCATTCATGGATAAATGAGAAAACCTTCCTTTTTTCCTTTTTCCTTTTAACCTGATGAACCACAGTGATTGAAAAAAAAAACATTTGCAACATCCAGCAGTTATAACATTTAGGTCTGAAGTTACATGCTATATGATCTGTAGCCTCCTATATCTGTAACCTAAACCATAATGTAGTGTTTTATAATTTCTCCCTACCTGTTTTGTTCTTTAACACCGGATAACTACTGAACAGGAAGAGGTTTGGCAAGAAGGTCCTGGGTTCGGATCCCGGGTTCGGGTCCCGGATTCGGGCGTTTCTGTGTGGGGTTTGCATGTTCTTCCTGTGCTTGCATGGGTTTTCTCTGGGTATTCCGGTTTCCTCTGGGTATTCCGGTTTCCTTCTATAGTCCAAAAAAACATGCACGGTAGGCTAATCGGCAGTTTCAAATCACCCCTAGCTGTGAGTGTGAGTGTGAATGGTTGTATGTGTGTTGGCCCTGCAATGGCCTGGTGAGCTGTTCAGGGTGTACCCCGCCTTCGCCCAGAGTCGGCTAAAATGGGCGCAAGCCTCCCCGTCACCCCAAATAGGGTTAAGCGGCTCAGAAAATGAATAAATGAATGAAAAATCTCAGTTTAATTGGCTTTTCTTATGTTTCTATTGTAGTATATTCTAAAAACATTTCTTCTTCTATGGTTTGTTGTGTATCGTTGATTAGATTAGTCCCTTCGGTGTTCTGTCCCTGCAACTACTCAGTGATATCTGCCTGGCTTTGCATAGCATTATTATGGTTTGGAGCTGAATATTTCATAAAAAAACAGCTTTATATTATTAAACTTTGAGTCTAGATACCATATATGAAGCAGTTAAGGTTCTGCAGATGCATGGCTGCTGCCGTGGGATGGATTTCAGTAAAATTCTAGGGCTAAACAATAAGCCATGCATTTCTCTTAGCCATAATGTTAGCTTCAGTAATGAGCTGTACTAAGGTTTGTAATGCTGAGTAGCCATGTAGTTAAACTGACCATCAGGCTGTCCCACTGTGTGACGAGTTTCAGCATGTTACACTATTAGTTCAGTTCTCATTTCAAAGACATAATCATAAAGGCATCCTATTGCTTTTCAGGGAGCTTAGTGTTATTTTAAGACCTTTTAGTGATTAACACACTCACTCTCTCACTCATTTGCTGAACCACTTAATCCTATTACTAATGTCGGGTGGAGGCTGAAGCTTATTTAAGCCGCCACTGGGTGAAGGCAGGGTACACCTGGAACAGCACACCAGACCCTCACAGGGCAACGCACGTGCAACCATTTACACGTACACTCTCACCTAGGAGCAATTTGGAACAACCAGTTAGCCTAGTGTGCATGTCTTTGGACTGCGGGAGGAAATCGGTGTACTTTAAGGAACCCCACACAAGCACAGGGCGAACATGTAAACCCCATACAGAAATCCCAGAGTAAAGAACTTGAACCCAGGACCTTCAAAATGCTTCTTCAGAATACCTTCACGACTCCTTCAAAAATGACGCCCTGGTAATTAACCACATGCCTAAAAGGTAAATTTGATTGCACCACTTAGGTATTTATTTACCTTTGTGAACAACATGACCTGAAATTTAATATATGATAATTGTAACAGTTTAAAAATGAAAGTACTTTAAAAAAATAATATTTTGCATGTGGTTAAAGGAGAACACTTTGTCTTCTGCTAAATGTCTGTTCTTAAAATTCTTATAGTTATGAGTGTTTAGGTGTTCTTGTAGCTTACTCTTTTTTTTTTGTATCATGTTTTAATGCCGCTCGGGTCTTTATTATGGGCTTCAGATGTTCCTGTTCCAGCTTTTTGCATCCCTGCACCCATTCGGTCATTCAGAACAAGGAAATTCCTGTCTGCTGGCAAATGCACAGCTCCAATTCACACTGGACTAAAGGAGCTTGTTATGTAAAGGCCTGTTATGCTGTCATCTTACAAATGAAGATTTATATCAGTGGATGAAACCCTCCTACATGAGGACAACCGTGACACTGAGGTTAAAAGAAAAAGACAGAATTTAGGATCAGATGGGCTTTTCTGGCACGACTCCAAAGCAAAAGAATAATCCACATTAGAGGATTAGTCTCTGGATTTGAAACTTTGTGGCACTGTAAAATAAGGGGCTGGTGTCACTGAAACTGTTCTTGTCAAACATATCATGCTTTTTTTAAAGTACAAACCACACGGGCTAGTGCAGTGGACGAAAATTTTCAGAGTGACAGGGGAGCTGGAACGGCTCCATCGCAGAGTGAAGAAAGCGCAGGCTTCCATGTCTGCACTGATCAAATGAGTTGATTTCACTCATGATGTAGGTTGCTTTTGAGCTTCCAGGAGAGACGCAGTGCAGGCAGGGCCCTATGTTTTTTTTTAAAGCCAATCTTCTTAATCATATGTGAATGCAATGTATGTAAAATAGGCCTGGGCCTCAACTGAACCATCTGCCCCTACTGGATAGTTAAATGGTTGTATAATTTCAGGTCGATGAAAATACAGTCATCATCCTGTGTGTGTGTGTGTGTGTGTGTGTGTGTGTGTGTGTGTATGTGTGAGTGTGTTGGGGAGGATTCAGTTGTCACACTGGTTTAGATAATGGATATTATATATACATTCTAAGAGGGGAAAAAACATTTATTCTACCTTTTTCCTGTTGCTGGGGCAGCAGCTACAACAATATAGCTTTTATTTGTAAAATATATATAATGTACCAGTATACTATATATAACTTGCTAAATCTTTAATGCCATCCATGATTTATTTTGTAATTATAAATGATCCACAGTCCCACACAGCTTCCTTCTGACAGTGATGCCGCTTAAACAGATACGAATCTAAATCCCCTTTAACAAACAATCTCAGGTTGTTGGGTTTTTTTAATTTAATTTTTTTTTTTTAAGAATTTAGTGCTGTGAGGCGTTTTGACAGAAAGGACTGACCCAGGCTTGAGTAAGGTGGATCTGAAAGCTATGTATTTGTGGTCACGTACAAAATATGTATTGTATGTCTTCATGGGGGGCGGCACGGTGGCGTAGTGGTTAGCACGTCCGCCTCACAGCAAGAAGCTCGATTCCCAGCTCGGGCGTTTCTGTGTGGAGTTTGCATGTTCTCCCTGTGCTTGCGTGGGTTTCCTCCGGGTAC
>JBCNYG010000004.1:20702860-20716168 GCA_039654305.1 Porochilus rendahli | reverse complement strand
TTTTGATCGGTATCTATCTGAACAATAATAAAACAGAATGGTGGTGGTGGTGGTGGTGGGGGGGGGGGTGTTGTTACAGGGGTACAGTGGCTCAGTGGTTAGCACTGTTGCCTCACCGTGAAATGGTTTATGCTTTGAATCTCAGCCAAGTGTCTTTCTGTGTGGAGTTTATATGTTCTCGGTGCTGGCGTGGGTTTCCTTTAGGTACTCTGGTTTCCTCCCAGAGTCCAAAGACATGCACATTAGGTCAACTGGCTACTCTAAATTGCCCACGGGTGTGTGCGTGTGTGTGTGTTTGTGTGTGATTTAGTTGTTTGTGTCTGTGCCAGCCCTGTGATGGACTTTTATTTTAAAAACTAAAAGAGCAAAGGATTTCCTTAGGGTTACCAAGTTTAAGTGGGAACGGTGGTGTAGTGGTTAGGATGCTGAGCACATGATTGAGATTGAGGGGTTCGAATCCCCATTAGACCCCCACTGTGATAAGACCCCTGGGCAAAGTCTTAACCACAAGTGTGCCTCTGTCCACCCAGCAGTATAAATGGGACTTTTCGTAAACATCATTAACTAACTGCATTAATAACTTTTAGAAGATAGGAAGGCGAGTTTAATTGTGTACTGGCACTTTTTGTGTTAAATTGCATGTGTTTGTGTGTGTGTGTGTGCGCGTGTGTGTGCCAGCCAGTAGAGCAGGCCTGCCATTAGATTGGGGTGTGTTCACAGGGTATAGATGACCTCAGCCCAAGGCCCAGGGGACTCTCGCAAATGTCTATGGACTACCCTTAAATTAAATGAAATAGAGTGTGTATAAAGGGCCCAATTTGCAAGATTTTGTCCATGTGTCCATAATTCCTAATGACATGCCTGTCAGTAAAAAAAAAAAAAGAATAAAACCTGCTCACTCAAGCACATCTGTCTCCTCTGCCTCTGACCTTCAGTGTATGGAGGGAAATGTTCTCTGTAGTGCTGCGGCAGGTGGAAGAAGTTTACAGCAAACACTTCTGACTAATGGTCTTCACGCTATATAATGCTGTTAATCATTGAGCAGTCTGTTTTCCCCAATTCACCCCCCCCCCAATCCTTTATTTAGTTCCCTTATCAGAATTTTCCGTGTGCCCTATCTCTGTCAGGAGTGCAGCTATTTTTCCTCACTGGCTCACATCTATACTGGATTCCCACAAACACACCGGGGCTGTTTACATTTACTGACAGAGAAACCAATGCGTGTATCCGTGTTAGTCCTACAGAGGTGTGTGTGTGTGCGTGTGCGTGTGTGTGTGTGTGTGTGTGTGTGTGTGTTTGTGTGTGCCTGTGTGTGGGTGTGTGTTTGTAAAGGGGTCTCTTATTGCTTCTCTTATTGGTCTCTTATTATTCTGCACTGTCACCAGTACAGACTGTCCTGACATCCACAGAAGTCAGGTTGACTGTGTGTAAAGCACAATTTCTTTCAATCCCTTTCATTATCTTTCTCTTTTTCCTTCTTGTCAGTCAATCTGTCAGTTTGTCTCTGTTCATTAACAAAAAAAATTCTGCACTACGCTGGCTTTTGTCTTTCCTCTTACTTTCGGATTTTACTTCTTTGTCTTTCTCTTGTAAGCTAAGCAAAGCAGCTTCCACTGGGGTCTGTGCTACTCTTTACCTACCAATTATACCGCACCCCAAAGGACCTCTCTCTCTCTCTCTTTCTCTCTCTCTTTCTCTCACACACACACTCACACATATACATGCATACGAGACACCCTCTCCCTCTCTCTCAAACCCCCCTCTACCCAGCACTTGTTCACAGGCCTAATAAGTCCACTGGCTGACCCGTGTGTTTTCTGCTCTCAGGAAAAACATCACCATGACTCAGAGTCTTTCAGGCCATCTGAAGTGTCGCTCCCATTCCCTTGTTCTGTCTCACAGGAGGAGCTCCAGCCTTAAGACTCACACAGGCGTAGCTCATTTAGTGAGGTCACCCTCAAAGTAGTCTCCTAACATGTTCTTCACATCAAACTGGCAAAGCAAAACTTAGGCAAGCAGGACATTTGGACCACATGTGTGTTTGAACTGGAAATGTCTCAGGAGTGTAACATAGTTTGTTCTGTTGCTACTCCAAACATTTCAGCCTCACTTTGCTTCACTTGTGAACTCTTGATTCTTTAAAATTGAGGGTGCATCCTCTCATGGTTTCTGAATAATGCTACATATTTATGGAAAACTATCTTTAGTATGTTAGCAGTTATAAGTTATTGGAACATAACGATCTTAGGCAAGATCATAATTATTAATTATATATTAAAATATATAAAATGAATAATATATAAAATATATTACTAAGATTATAAGTTTTATGAACTCACTTTAACTGTTACCTATTTTCCCATCACACTAGACCCTCCCAAGTGGTTTCTTCCTTACTTCCTTCTACTTTTTGTCCTGAGTATGCAAACGTATTTTGAATGAAGCCATTATGTTTTGTATATCTGTTATATATTCCTCATATAACTTACAGCATTGCAATTTGGCAGCAAAAAAAACATTACCCTTCCAACTGAAGACAGTGCCGTTATTCGAACTGACAGAATAGTGCAGAGCAAGCAGCAAAGGGTTTTACTTTCACCATTACATGCAGCTGTGCATTCATAGCCCACCTGCTGCTATAGACGATGCCATAGTTCAGACAATTACGTGGCACAGTGTGCCATCTTTAAATGCCTACTAACTCCAAAGTTCCCTAAGGAGAAATTTAATAGAATCAGTGTCATGTTTTACAAAAATTCCAAACCGCAAACCTTTACGTCTGCCAGCAATGTCCTTTCGTTTCTATTGCATCTTCTCCACCTGCTTGTCAAAACCCAATCACCCACACCTCTTTCAGAATTCTTGGATTGGCCCAAAAGTAATTACGAGCTGAATGAATCAGGACTGTCTGTCAGTAGGATATTTGGCAGCGTCTGGCAGTTGATGGTGAATATATCTGTGAAAAATGGGTCTGAATACAAACATAGGCAGCACGAACTGGTGATTCATCCTGATTCGTTAGCGGGGTAGTCTGTTATGATGCCTAGCGCTGCAGAGTAATTAACGAGGTGTCATAAAATGAGCTACTGTTTCAGCTTTTCTACAGCACAGATAAAACCTCCTCAGCCAAATCTGGCAATTAAAATGGTAATGAACTCCTGTGGAGGTGGAGATTGGGGGAGAGATTGAGTGGAGGGTTTTTTGGTTACAGTAAAAATCTGGTAATTCTTTTTGGATCAACAGGGCTTTGATGTATTTCTGAAGTATCTCTAATCATTACATTATTGTTATATTAATATCCCTGTAAGTACTGATGTGTTGTATGTAAAAGTGAACTTGGCTGCTTTGTGTGTAATAAAGACTTATTTGGATCCTGATCCGCCTCTGATATAACTATAAAAATGTTGTATTTTGAGGGTCGGTTCTATTAGTAGAGACAGCACTCATGCATAATACACTCTTTCTCTTCAGATTTAATGCAGCTCGTCTCTGCACAGACCCTTTATGTGCCATTATGATGCTAAAGTGTTTTAAAACAGAACATCTATGCAATTAGGGCCTGTTATATCTGCTGTAACATTGATTCATAGTGCTAATTTAACACTCAGTGCATAAAAAATGCTGTATTTCCCTTTTTTTGTTTGTTTGTTTGTTTGTTTTACTGGCTTCAGAGCATCCTTTTCTCATAGTGTCGATCATGTTCTTGGTGACTTTTATACTCTGTATTCCTTATATTAGTGAAGCATTGGTGGACCCATAACCCAGTGGGTCACTCACGTTGACCCGTAGGTCGAAAAATATTGCGGGTTCGACGTCATCTCTCGTCTCGCTGTGTTATGGATGCAAATGTCATGGACAGACTGAAGCAGTTTGCGGTCGAGTCGTGTTTGGGTGGTTGATTGATGTGTTATTACGGGTCAGGCGGTGCTGGGTGGTTCTCATAACGGGTTAGGTGCGTACAGGTATTTAAAAAACCCTAACCCATGCATCAGTTAAGGATACAGCACGTTTCACTCAGTATCTTTTTGTCTGTTTCAGGTATTCCACCTCCCCTTTTTCTGTCTTGCAGCGATGTGGTATTCCACACCCCAAACCAGTTCCATTTTTCGGGAACATGATGCTGTTTCGACATGTAAGTCTGCATACATTGCCATATCTTTTGCAGAAATAAGTGACAGCTGAGCACCCCATCTTTCAAATGATTCACTTTGTAAAAATGCCTTTTGTCTTAATGAGGCATAAGACATTATATTGTAAATGGCGTCTATTAAGAGTTTGAGTGTGTATTGTTGGCACCCTGCGGTTTTTGTTTTGATTTTTCGCCCCTCTTTTCTCCTGCCCTGAAACACAGTGGGTGGCCAAAAAAAACATAGAAATCCCACATTTCTTGGACAGCTCAATTATACTACCCACTTATTAATCATGGAAATAAAGTGAGCTTATTGCTTGCAGGCTTTTTTACTAAAGCATTTTGTATATGCTCCAGTGTGTATTTTATATTTGGATTTCACTTTCTAAATATCTCCATGGCAGTGTATAGCTGCCGCTCAGGTAAAACATTATAATGTGAAAACGTTACTGTTGTACCATCAAACTTTTCACAATATATTTTCACTTTATTCTGAGATACGAAGGGATCATGTTATAACAACTTAATTCCAGAGCTCTGGAGCTCCATACTTATGAACACGTCGGAAAGCCATGAGATCAATTTTGTTGTCACGTCTGTTCTAATGTGCTCGCACAGGCAACCCAATGAATGAAAAAAATGGCGGGCCACCATCACCACACTTTGCACTTTGCAGCTTATTCTCTTTATGTACGCATGTTTCTGTAAACTTACACATGCATTAGACATTTTCAGATGGAATGTTTTTATGTTATTTTGCCATGTTAGCTATTTATTACTAATTATTATAAAGAATTATTGTTATGTGAAAAGTCTATATGTTAAAATAAATGAAAATATACTGTTGCAACCTGAAATTATTCACATTATAACGTGATCTGTATGTCTGAATAATGTGAAAATATATTTTGCGATTATGTGAAAGTCTGACGTTAACAATAATGAAATAAATGTTTCACCTTGCTACGTGAAACTGATCTTCAGAGTGGAGCAGTACGCTGCCGTACATATGGGTTGAACTTGTTTCCTAAATGTCACACAGCTAATATTTTTACCAAACCTTTCACCATTCTACTTTGTACATGCGTAAAAATGTTTCCACTCTGAGGCTGAATTTTGATGTAGTTGAGTAAAATGAGAAAGAAGCTCACTCGATTCCAAAATAGAGAACTATAGTGACTCACAACGGTGTTAAACTCCATATGTGCACCGGCTGAAAGAAAGAAAGAAAGAAATCTGTTTAGAAAATCATCTGTTAGAAATTTAATTATAATGGGTGTGAATTGAATTGGTCCCTCCCACATAATTCTGGCAAACGCTACAATCATTCCACTGACAATTTGCAGTGTTGAACAGTGCTTGAACCCTGGACATCACCAAATTGCCTGATCAGGTTTCTTAAATCTCCTACTACTAACTGCACTTTATTACAAGAGTAATGATTTAGAGACTATGTCCACTATGGATTTTGGTTAAAAGGTTTATTTATTTATTAATTTATTTTAATTATTTGGAATATATATATTTTAATACTACTCCTGCTCCTAATAATACTCACTCACTCCCTGTGCTGTGGGAGGAAACCACAGTACCCGGAAGAAACCCATTCAAGCCCAGGACTCAAAGCCAGTACCTTCTTGCTTTGAGTAGGATGTGCTAACCACTACTCGACTTTACCGCCCTAATAGTAATAAAACATTTATTATAATGATAACTATAATAATAAATAACATTTAAATGTATTTCTTTAATTTAGAATGTATGCATTGAAAATGATTCGGGTTGTAAGGGTGTTAACGCGTAGCCTTATATTTCTGATAATAAAAGATGATGTAATATAAGAAAAAATATGTAGGAAGGCACCAGAATCTGCCTTCATGCTGTTATGAAGCAAGACATTCACATACAGAAGTAATTGTTTAGATTCATCACCGTAATAATTAAAACTATTGAAAGTGCTGCTCAGAAAAATATATGCCAAACATGTATTTGTGGACAGAAGAGGATTATACAGGAAATAAGCTGAAATGTTTTAGTCTAGACAACTCTTGATCCGGTCAGTACATAAAATCTGATTCAGGGAGAACACTGAGACAGGAGTTAGCTTGGACGTGGGACATCAGATTCAGTTCTTCAGATAGACGTATTTGTCCGTCTGTTTTCTTTATCTCTGGCTGTCCCAGCTTCCCTGTGTTAGTTTCAGTTCATGAGTGTCTACTTTTTTTCTCCTTTTTTGAATTTGACAAATCAGATTTCTTCAAGGTGAGGCAAGAAAGGAATATGCAAGGAACTTTGTCTTGCATAATTACGTTGTGTGTGTGTGTGTGTGTGTGAGTGTGTGGTATGAGCTTACACCAACCAACAACTTTTAACCCAGTGTTAGTATGGGAAGAATTCTTTGACCTAGCTGTACAGACCACGTTTTAGGCCAAATATAAGCATGTGTGAAAAGGAAACTGTGTGTGTGTGTGTTTGTGTGTGTGTGTCCTTGATCATAGTGTTAAGCAGGAACACAAAACCAGTACTATCAAGTAATGATCCTTTAGTAAGCACAAGGAAATGAAAGCAAAGAGCAATAAGCTTCATCTGCATTGTTTAGTTTAATTAAATGTATTTTTGTGCTTCCTTTAACTGTAGACAGTATCATAAAGCAGCTTAACAGAAGTCCTGAGATAGAAATCAGGTTTGATCAAGCGCATATGTGCAAACATTACAAAGGCAAATCTTGGGGTTTGGGCTGGTTTGAATTTGTGTATCTTTTTTTTTCTGTGGTACTTGTGGGTAGGCACAGTTAAAGCCTATTTTAGCCGACACTGCGCAAAGGCGAGGTACACTATGAACACAACACACACAATAAGTCACATTCACATCCACAAAAAGGGGCGATTTTAGAACAGCCAATTAGCCTAATGTGCATGTCTTTAGACTGTGGGAGGAAACCAGTGCACCCAGAGAAAACCCACCCAAGCACTGGTAGCACATGCAAACTCAACACAGACTCAAACTCAAGACTTTTTGCTGTAAGGTGGATGTAAAATCCAGTATGTTTCTCTTTTACATGTATAGCACCAGTTCAAAATTTAGCCACACCTTTCAAAGAAAGTGTATATGTGCCAGAAGTGAAATAGAAGTGTTTTTTGCCCAGTTCTGCTGAAAGTGGCATCATCATTTGCTACAGTTTTAACTTAATCTTCTTCTTACATGCTTTCCCCACCTCGTTGCGGGATTGATGTGGTTAGGGTGGGCCAGTAGGGTAAGGGGTCTTGCTCAAGGGCCCAACAGTTTCTTGTCAGTGCAGGGGCTTGAACCCCTGTACCAGAGGAATCAGTAACCCAGAGAAATGGCTTGGACAAACCGAGGTAAACGTTGATTAATAACCTGCGAACAGAAATCTACGGTAAGATTAGAAAGTAGAAAAAACAACAAGAAATCCTACAGTGTTTTTTTTTTAAATATACAGTATATTTTTATTTTTATAAAGTATAGTATTGGCAGAAAATCCAACTTTATGTTTTCCAAAAATTCAACCACACTGACATTTGATTTGATTGGGGCTCTCTTGGCAACCTCACACTATCTTTATTTACTTAAGCTCAGATGATTATACTTTTCAGCACTATAAAAACACATTTGAATTATATTGTATTGTAATGTTATTTCAGTTGGGCTTTACTTACTTTAAGTACATAGTATTTAAAAATAAAGAATTCATTGTACAAATAGCACAGTAGCTCACTGAGGCTTTTGTGCTTCTTTAAACTGATTATTTGCTATGCCCGGGCACAACACACAGACCCATCGCTGGCATGAATGCCACTCGATCCAGTAAGATATTGGACCACCTCCTGGGGTTTTTAGTAGCACACATAGAACAGCAGTGAGCTGTCCTGAATACTAAAGCTGTTGGAATTTGTTCTGCCATCCTTTTTTGTGGAAAGTCCATTTGTATCGCAGACGGGTTTGTATTCAGTGGAGAGGGTATCCTAGGGAAAATGTCTTTTGCTATTTGCATGCCAAATTCTTCAGGTGTAGTGAGTACTGTACAATACAACAGGCTCGACAGTAATAGCACAGCCATAGATTATCATTTAAACTTTTTTTTCGTCAGCATGTAGTATGTCTTTTTTGTAATGTTTCTATCTGAGAAAGATTGAAAGGGAACACGAGTAGTAAAAGAAACATTTATGTAAGTATTATATTAGGAAAGGTTTATCCATAGAATTGCGGAATGAGTCGCGCTAAAAAACATTGTGTTTCTGCTTCAGTCCCAGAAAGACTGGATGTGATTTAGGTAAAAAAAATAATAATAATAAAATAAAAAAAATTAGTCTGGGAGCGAAAGTGAAAACATAGCTGTGGGAAGCAAACAGAGACAGGGTGAGAAGAAAACAGGTGGGGAAAAAGAGTTATTGACATTTTTATTTTAGAACTCTTTATTTCACTCTCTTTCTTTCACAAACTTCCCTCCCACCCACGCACACACTCACGCCAAAACCGACAACAGCACATTAGCAGGATGCCCTCCATTATGAAATATAACACTCATGAAGGTGATGTTAGGTCCATTTAAAGCTCCAAACATCATCTATTCTCTCTCTCTCTCTCTCTCTCTCTCTCTCTCTCTCATACTCACGCACACACAAACACACACACAGTACATAATGCACATCTACATTACTCACACTTTAGTGCACCTTCTTTTGTCTTCCAGCTTTAATTGAGGTCTGTGTGCAGGAGCTGTCACAGTGTTCACACGGTGTGCCACTTAGACCCATAAAGAGCTATAAGTGAGCCTGAAAAAATATGAGAAAACTTTTTTCCTCTGAAGATCAAGGACAAACGGTTGTGCCAGCAAAACAAGTGAACATGGCTAATCTTTTTGGATTAAGAAAATTCCAATAGGACCAACTTTCCAATGTGGCCTGTCTGCCTCTGTCAGGCCGCCTTTATTGATCTTACCCATCTGTGATGAATCCTCAATTAGGCCTTTGGCAGACTGCAGCAAACGAGCCATTCATTCGAGTTTAGCCATGCTGCACACTCTTGTGTTCTCTGTCTAATTCTCACATACACTCACACACATGCATGTACATGCCTACTAACATAGCACTTGCACATGCAGGCACATAATTCACACATACGCATTAGACACAGAGAGAGATATATGCATCAGATGCGCAGATCCTTGTCTCTTCTGTATGAAGGAACAGTAATAAAAGCCTTGGAGAGACGAGATCAGGACAAAAGGGCACTCCCCACTGCTTAATGCTCACTGAGGAATGGACTCACACACATCACTGCCTAATGCCCACCAGGGAATGGCACTGGCTAGCATCTCTGGGTAGAAAAGGGGAGGGCAGAGGGCATGGTGCCAGCACTGTTCGGCTCCTTCATTAGCTCGGAGATGGCAGAGTCACAAGCTGCCATGCATACAAAATCAGTCCGGTGAGTGTTTGCATGAGTTGAGGAATATTATTATTATTATTATTATTATTGAATTGCTTGAATTGTTTGTCAGATTTTTTTTTATTCTCGTTCTGAAATTTAAACTCAAACAATCATGCACTCACATTTGCTATTCAATTGAATATTTACAATATTACCAAGTGACCTCTTTATTATTTCTGAGGAAGGAAATGCCAAGATCACTGCTGCCCTCTGAGTATATCCCTCACCACAAATCAGCTGCAGCTGAGTTGTAAGCTCCTCTCTGGCTGCACTGCCCCCTAGTGGCTAAATGATGCGCTTTGTTTTCAGACTCTCATTAGCATTTATATTCACAAGCCCCATCATCAGATGGCTCAGATAACGCCTGTCACATCCCACTGGAACACACCTCCCTTAATGTGGCTTCATCGATGTTTAAACAGCCTAGACTTTTCTGTTCTTTCTTTATTGTTTTTTTTTTTTTTTGCAGCATCAGATGTTAGCGTTATAATTTCACCCTTCCACCTCACGTCATTCCATTTAGACAAATTACTGAAGTATCACATAGTCTGTGTTTGGATTGGGCAACATGAAAGCTGGAACATATTGTGATAAATTATGCAAAATGTAATTTTCTGGCATGTTGTGGATATTGGTATTTTTATTGCCTTCTTGTTTCTTTTCAGTAGCAGCTTATTTTATTTATTTATTTATTTATTTTAAATAGTATTTGGATTGTATTTTATTTTTAATTATAAGAGGAAAAGGCAATAACATCAATACTGTACCTCATGCACGTTGATGCGTTGGTACAGTCCACAAGCCTGAATACAACAATACCTATAAGAGCACACATTAACCTTGGTGGAGGACAGTAAGTGATGTCAGTCACTTCGTGACAGGCAATTAATTAAAGCAGCCTAAACAACATGGTAACAGACATTCATCATTCATTTTCTGAGCAGCATAATCCTAATTAGCTAATCGTAGGGCCTGGTAACAGACATGAGAGACATATATATATATTTTGTTTGTTTGTTTGTTTGTTTGTAAAGGTTGTCACCCACTGAGAACCCACTGAGTATGACGCACACTGACAGAAAAGGGGTGCGATCTTTTATTAACCCTACCTATACTCTGTTGCATACTGCACATGCATACTGTAGCTTAAAGGAAATTGATTTGTTACAAGCAGCACAAGAATTCAGAAGGTGACCGAACACACACACACACACACACACACACACACACACACACACACACACACCGATCATGTTTTTTTTTCCCCAAGAGTTGTGATGTTGGATTTATTAAACTGTCAATCATCTGTCATGTTCTTATAAAATGGAGCTGGGTAAGATTTAAAACAGCACACATACACACACTAAAAGTGCACAAAGCATTTTCAATCCTTATGTATTTTTTCTTAGTGATTATACACGTCAAATAACATTCCTTACGTTTTTTTTTATTAATTTTTTCTGACATTTATAAGTGTTCTCTGCATCTTACATGCTGTAACTGACACCTTTCCGCTTGTCTGCAGGGCTTTTTCAATGCTCAGAAGGACCTGATCAAGCAGTACGGCAGAGTATGTGGGTATGTCAACTAAAAGCAATTTGCACATCTGTTATGTTTTCATATATGATGCTGTTTTGGCAGTGAGATCCAACAGAGAGACTTTTTTCATACTTTCAGAGCTTTTCAATTAGTAGTGAATTGAGGTGCCTTTAATTTATAGGATTGTAATGAAACAAACATTTCAAACAAACCCTAACGTCTTCAAAAATAAATGTACCAATAGTAATTGGGCTATTTAGTGTAGTGCTACTGGACCCTACATAAAAATCATTCCCATCCTGCTTCCCTTACAGTGCTCTAATGCTACCATAGCCAACAAACTTAGCTTTAGGCAAGTGGCCCATTTTTTCCAAACTGCTCCCTTTCTTAGAATTTTAAAGCCACAGCAGCAGATTTTCTTTAAAGCTTAAGGCTACTGAGCAGAATGTGGCACCGCTTTCATATGTGTGGCCTCACTTTCACTTCCATCACTCCTCTTTCATCAGTCCTTCCTCTTCGTAGACCTCCTTTCATTCTTAACTATCCTCTGGCTGTAGTTTTTTAAAAGTCGAATCAACAGATTTCTTTGTCCAGATTTGATAAGTTGGCATACCTGCCGTTTTACCTTTACACGAACAGTGTCGTGCCTATGCGTAACACACATGCCTTTATGTTCCCGTCTAGACTCTTTCATAATCAAGAAGTGAGAGCAGCACACAGGGCTTTTAGCATGTTTTGATTTAGTCCAGTGCAGCGAGATGGGCAGGCAGATTAGCGTGTGTTTGATACCACCTCATGCTTCGAAAAGATCAAAGAAGCGAAGGAGGCACCAGGCTTCCTGTGCTCAACGTGAGCCGTGTGGTGGAACTAAGAGTTGGGGTGGGGGGATGGATTTAGATTTAGTGCCCAGAGCAGAAAACAGGGCACTAAGTCGGAAATGCAGGGATATATGTCAGGAGACATTACTACAGCTTTCAGTCAGAGTAATCCAACAAGCTAAGTGCATTTCAAAATCAAACACTCTGAACACTGATATCCACATGTGTACACACACACACACACATGCACACACGCACACACACACACACCTATCAGCCATAACATCAAAAACTCAATATTTCGTTACAGTGTCACCTGCCAAAGAGTGGGATGCATTAGGCAGGAAGTGAAGAGTTACTTGGTGAAGTTGATGTGGTAGAAGCAGGAAAAATGAGCAAGTGTAACAATCTGATTGACTGTAACCATAGCCACATTGTGACAGCATCAATTATTTTTCAAAGCAGCAGGTCTTGTGGGGTGTTCCTGAAAAGTAGTCGTAAGTAAAGTACCTACCTAAGAAGGTTCAAGGAAGGACAACCAGTGAACTGGCAAGAATTTCAAGGGTGGTCAAGGCTCACTGATGCGCATAGGGAACGAAGACTAGTGTGTCTGGTCTGATCCCACAGGAAAGCTATATTCAGATCGGCTGAAAAAAAAAAAAACAAAACAACAACTCACACATCCTTTAGGAAATTCAGAAATTTAGCACAACAGCTCATCTCATGATGAATGTTTTTCATTTTTAAGACATCTTCATGCTTAAGTGTCTGCCTGCGCAACAGAGACTGCACTCACTCTCTCCCTTATTTATTTATTTATTTCAAAAAGGCTTCCGTTCCTTTTCCAGTGTGATGGAATGGATCGCCACAAATTACATGGTCAAAGGGATTACTGCCATGGCATTGGCACTGGATATCTGGGTTCCTAAGAATTCAGGATCTCTAAAGCAGTGGTTCTCAAATTGAAGTCTGGAACCCTCGGGGCTCTATGAAATTGAAGGTTCATGACTTTTAAATTTAGATACAGTGGTGAAAATCACAGCACACCATTATGGATTAAATCCAAACATCAATAATAAGAAAACAAGTAGGCCTAGAAATAATTTAAAGTTTTAACCCCGTTTGGAAAAAATACAATAAAAAAAATTAGTATCTGAAAATAGACTTAATGTTTTGAAGTAAATGGAGGAGGTTTATGGAGCTCATTTTACATTTAAAGAAGTAGTGAGAAGTATTTCTGCTTTTATTGCTTGTGTAGCATATGCAAACCAATATTTACTCACCGAAAGGCTGACACAAATGACACAAGGCAGTATACACCCTGAACAGCTCGTCAGACCATCGCGGGGCCAACACATACACACACACACACAC
>JBCNYG010000004.1:20640852-20662115 GCA_039654305.1 Porochilus rendahli | reverse complement strand
ACTCCACACAGAAACGCCCGAGCTGGGAATCGAACCCAGGACCTTCTTGCTGTGAGGCAGACGTGCTAACCACTACGGCACCGTGCCGCCCACTATGTGAACAGCTCATGTGAAATGACTCCAGCTGTTTGACATGAATGATGATAGCATCTTTGAAGTCTTGAGGGACTGATCCTGTTGTCCAGATTTTGTTTAAAAATGCAGACATTTCCTGAAAAGTGAAGCACCAGCTACCTTAAACATCTCCGATGGAATGCCGTCTGAGCCACGAGATTTCCTGCATGAGAGTGATTTTATGGTTGCTTGGATTTCATGGGTTGTGGGTGCAGAATCTAGTTCACTGAGGTGCTCTGCCCATCAGTTGAGCATGTCATCTTTGTTTGTTAGAAGAAGACTTTTGTCCTTAGTGAAGATGCTACTTGATCAAGGACCAAACACTTGAGACCATCATGAAATGAGCATATATCATGTCTGTCAGTAGCCTCCTGAATCTCTGCAGCCTTCCATTCCCACCACTGATGGTCTTATTGGATGAAGAATTCTTATCAGCTAAGTATGAAGAGTGAGCATATTGGAGTTCACTGAGAATTTTGGTGAGGTACCTGTCATTTTCATCAAATCAATCCTGGTGTTTTCTTGACACAAAGCCAAGCGTGTCAGTAGAGCACTTTTAAAGGGTGGGAATTCCAGATGGATTTGACTTCATCTGTGTCACCCTGCAAATCACCAAGAGCTCTGTCCATTGCCTGTTTAAAATCATTTCATACTGCTAACCATCCCTAACATTGGCGTCAAAGCCAAAGCAGGTGCTGTAATCACAGAGAATAGTTAGCTTGTTCTTGTGATTAACAGCACGAAGCAACCTGATGATGTATTCATAGAACCTTTCCTTAAACTCTTGTTGGTCATAGCTGAGGCATACACACTTGGTGGTAGTGCTTCGCTAGGGTTAGTTTGTGGACCAACAAAAGATCATTGCTGCTGACTGGCAGAGAGTCAAGTTTGCTCTACTACTACAGACTGTCGTGACTCATCAAGTGACTTGCCTGACCAAAAGAAGGTGGTACCTGAACCTATTTACTCGAGACTTGATAAGACGATGATGACTAGTGAAACTAGCGGTTCACTTAGTGCAGCAATATCGATGTTGTAATGTCTAAGGTGCAAGCTATAAGTGTGGTTTTGTTTTCTGGTGAGAAGTCACTGTCTTGTAAGTTTCATTCATTCCATGAACCAAAAATAATATGATATATTACAGTATTTTGACTGCTATGGGGTTGTAGACCAGTTAGGTGCAGCTTCCTGGCAGGTTGACTGTCATGACTGTAGGTAAGGGTTGGAATGTAGATGTAGATTGAGAGCCTTGTCTTTTGGCTCAGCTCCCTCTTCACCACAACCGACCAGTACAAGCTCCACTTTACAGCAAAGGCTGTATCATTCCCTAACTCATGAACAAGAGTCTGAGATACTAGAACTCTTCTTGGGGCAGGACCTCATTCCAGACCTAGAGTGTGTAGAACTGAAAACCATGACCTCAGACTTGGATGTGCTGATTCTCATCCTGGCCGCTTTGCAATCATCTGCGAATCACCCAAATGAAGGCTTGATGAAGCCAAAATGACAACATTATCCTCAAAAAGCTGAAAAGAGATCCTATAGCCACCAAGCCAGGACCCTCAATGCCTCAGGCTTTGCCTAGAAATTCTGTCCATCAAAATTATGAATAGAACTAGTAACAAAGGACAGGCTAGGCGGACATCAAGCTCCACTGGAAATGAATTCGATCTGTTGTTACCAATACAGACCAAGCTTTGGCTTTGGTGGTACAGAGACTATTTCCGGAGCACCCCCCAGAAGAAAGCCAGAGAGGCATGGTTGAAAACCTTCTTTAAATCCACAAAGTACATGTAGACAGATTGGGCAAAATTTCATGGCCCATTCAGTATCCTGCAGAGTAGGTAGAGCTGGTCAAGAGTGCTGTGGCCATGACAGAAACCACACTGTTCCTCCAGAATCCAAGGTTTGACCATCAATCAAATTCTCCTCTCCAGTATTCTTGCATAGACATTCCTGGGTAGGTTAAAATGTGTGATTCCATGATATTTGGAACACAACCTTAGGTCTCCCTTTTTAAAAAGGAGAACTACCACCCCAGTTTGCCTATCCAGAGGTTCAGCCCCGATGACTACGCAATATTGCAGAGATGTGTCAACCAGTCAACATGTCAACGTGTCAACCTACAACATCCGACAGTCCTACAACATCCAGATCCCTGAGGTACTCAGGGTTGATCTTGACCACCTCTGGAGCCGGCCGCTGAGGAGGACTTCAGTGACCACAACCCCAATAATGGGCGGACTCCCACTAAAACCTCCAGGGTCTTCAATGAGGTGTCGGAAAGTGGTCAGAACATTTTTGAGTCCGACTGATAGTTGCTTTTCAGGCCCTCCCAAACTCCTCCCACACCTGAGATTATGCACTGGCAACAGCCAAATGTTTGGCCTGCCAGTTCCTGTCTGCTGCCTCAGGAGTCTGACAGGCCAAAAAGACCCAATAGGCCTCTTTCTTCAGCTGGACACCCCCCCTCACCACAGTTATCCACCAACGGGTTCGGCGGCTGCCACCAGGAAAGTCACCAATGACCTTTCAGCCACAGTTGTGGGCTGCTTCCTCAATAATGGAGGCACGAAACATGGCCCATTCGGATTCCATGTACCCTACCTTCTTTGGGATGTGATAGTAGGTCTGCTGGAGATAGGAGTTGAAGGCCCTTCTGACAGGCGACTACATGCTACATGAGGATAGAGGCTACCCTTTTGTTAACCAGTGAGAACCCCTACATGTGGGCACAAAGAAGGGGGGAGGAAACAAGGATGTCCACACTGGCTTACCACTTCTCCCCATGAGCAACTTCAGAATGAAATAAGGTCCAGCCCCTCTTGAGATGGGTAGTTCCAAATAGCAAGTTATGTGTTGAGAGTCCCACTATATATAGTCCCTATCTCTCAACCTAGTGATCCAGCTCAGGCTCCTTCCCTGCCAGAGAACCAGAGTCAGTAGCCAAGGATCAGTCTGACAGAACCCACACCTTTGACTGCCACCCAGACCACTATAGCCCCTCCAAAAGGTGGTGGTCCATGGGAGGGCAAACCCATGTCTCCTCTCCGGGCTGTGCCTGGCCAGACTTCCTTAAAGACCAGCAGGTGCTTGCCTTTGATTTTCCCAGGCCTTGCTCCAGGGGGGGACCCCTGTAACCCATTTCTGGGCAAAGGCAACTGGATTTATCTTTTTCATAGGACTCTTCCAAACCGCACTTAGTCTGAATCTTCACCTAGGACCTGTTTGCCTAGGCGCATAATGCTTTTGACAACGTTGCTTCTGGGATCATTAAGAGGGGACAAATAATACAATACAATTACAGTATACTCACGTGCAATCATTCATGATTGACTGATGCTTTTTTTTTGTACAATACTAGTCAAAAGTAATTATCAGTTAGAAGGTGTTTCTAAACTTTTGCATGGTACTGTAGATTTCTGTTTTATTTACTTTCATCTCTTTCAGGTGTTTTGAAAGAGAAGAGTTGCTGGAGTGTGACTTACTCCACCCAGAAAATCTGCGCTCTCATCGGCTCATCAGTGGATATACACAGTTATTACACCTTTCCTGCTGGTTACAAGGTCTCAGACATGTTCTGGTTTATTAAAAAGAAGGCTTATGGTGAGGCTGTGGATGTGAGAGAAAATGAGGAGTATCAGGGTCGAGTGCAGTACACACAAAGCTCCCAGAATTACTGTAGTCTGAGAATCGTTAACCTAAGAGAGAGAGACGCTCAAACATACAGATTCAAATTTGACACTGATGCGGGCACTTACACCGGTCAACCTGGAGTTTCTCTGTTTGTCACGGGTAATACTGCATGAGAAACATTCAGCTACAACAATATTTAACGTTTGCAAATAATAAAACCATGCATTTCATTTGCAGATCTGAAAGTTACTGTATCAGATGGATACAACTTGAACAAGAAACTGAGCTGTATCACCACCTGCACTCTGTCTAACAAGCCCACTTACATCTGGTACAAGAACAGACAGCCTGTCACTAACCAGAACAGAAATGAACTCTCTGTCACTACTGTGGGTACAGACAGCTATTCCTGTGCTATAAGGGGACATGAGAAGCTTCACTCTCTTGCTGTCTGTAAGAACTTACTTTAAACTCAATAATTTAGTCCTTCATTAGTTTTAGTCCTTCATCTCACTGGCAGCTTTTCTTAAATAAAATCTGTAAGAGATACTGATCACAGTTGTTATTTTATATGGTATAGCTAAACCCTGATCATTTTAAAGTTTAAGTCATAACAAAAGTACATTCATTCATTTTCGAAACTGCTTAATCCTAATTATGGAGGCTGGCGCCCATCTCAGCCGACTCTGGGCCAGGGCAAAGTACACCCTGGTCTGCTCACCAGGCCATTTCAGGGCAGAAATACACTGACGGCTTTGCAGCCTGCTCTTGACAAAAATAAGCGTTAGTTCTTTTTCATGCCTTTCACCATATACATTGAGACACATGGCCAGCCTTTGATATCCCAGTTATCTGCAGAGGGGGCTACAGAGTCTGTCCTAAACTTCCATGACATGCTTGTCACCAAAATGGCATTGAACCTCATTTTATCTTGCAGCTGTGAACTTTGCTCCATGCAGCCATTTTAGCCTGAGCATGGGCACATGTGTCCCATTTAAAGACACAGCACCCAGACCTTGCTTCAGGAGAGAGACCTTGTACCTCTAAACTAGGCATACTTATAAAACAGCTTTAATGATATTTAGAATCTCTCTTTACCAAGATAAGACCTTCAGTTTTAATGGGGGTATACCCCACCTTTTGGTTAGTAAAATATTTTATGTATTTTGTATCTCACTCCTCATAATCTCTCAATCAGATTCCCCTAGAGACACCAGAGCAGTGGTTCTTTCCTCTGGAGACACAGCAGAGGGGCATTCAGTGACTCTGAGCTGTAGCAGTGATGCAAACCCTCCTGTTCTCACCTACTCCTGGTTTAAGCAGAGAGAATCTACAGACACACTGCTGATAACAGAACAGAATTACAGCATCAGCAACATCAGCTCCCAGCACAGCGGACTCTACTACTGCACCGCACACAACCTGCTGGGCCAGCACAACTCTAAACCAACCTTACTAGGTGTGTAAATGCCTTGGTCTCAGTGTATTCAAGCTTAAGTATATGTGAACATACTTGGTGTTTTAAAAACTAAGCTTGGTTTCCTTCATGCATTTATTCCTGCCTCCAGAATTAATGGTGTTTAAACCATTATACATGCTAAATGCTATCCAAATTGTATGTGTAACATTAAAGGAAATCGGTCATCTTACCCTTGCATGAGCCCTGAACATATCAAACCACACCTTAGTTGACTGCAGCACACACTTATCAGAGGGAAGTGTCTACGCAGGACCTTCTAGGACACCACCTACCCACCCAAGGTCAGGCCCCTTCTATATAAAGTAAAGGGCCCTGCTGCACATCTGGAAAACGCTCATTTATTCATTCATTTTCTGAACTGTTTAATCCTTTTAGGGTTGCGGGGAGGCTGGGGCCATCACAGCCACTCTTGGTGAAGACGGGGTACACCCATAAGAATTAATTTCTTTTTTTAAGTGATCAACTTTACACTATAATCTTACTTCTAGATTTAACATCTTCATCTTAATCTTAATTCAAGAAATCTTGTCAAGTGAAATTATCTTGCTGCATGGACAGATAATTTCACTTGACAAGATTTCTTGAATTAGGATAGTTAAATCTAGAAATAAGATTGTAGTGTAAAGTTGAACACTTAAAATAAGAATTTAACTCTTGAAACAAGATATATTATCTAACGCTTCAAAATCTAAGTTTTTTTTTAAATTCTTGGTAAGAACCAAATAATTTTCAGTGCCACCATTCACACTCACACCTAGGGGCAATTTGGAGCAGCCAGTTAGCCAGTAGTGTGACTGTGGAAGAAACCTGGAGTACCTGGAGAAAACCCATGCAACCAATGGACCCGAACTGAGGACCTTCTTGCTGTGAGGCAGTACTAACATTCTAACCACTAGACCACCATGTTGCCAAAACTCATTTAGTCAATTAAATAATATTGCTGATATGAAGGTGTAAAAGGTGCCAATTTATCACTGAATAACCAGTGTGTTTTATTTTCTATTATCAATTCATTTTAGCTGAATGCACAATTTTCCTGGTGAAACCACCCCAGCTTATGGAAGTAAACTGAAGTACCTGAAGAAAACCCATGCAAGCAGCTTTTGGGTTATTCACCTGTTTTACATCTTGTATTGTTCTTTACAATAGCAATATCAAGACTGCATGAGCAGAGGATTCATTCATTCATATATGATTCATTCATAAATTTTTTTAAGCCACTTAATCCTAATTAGGGTTGTGGGGAGGCTGGTGCCCATCTCAACCGACTCTGGGCGAAGGTGGGGCACAGCTTACCGGGCCAATGCAGGGCCAATGGTATATTATTTTAAGAGAAAAAAATGGCAATGTTTACTAATATCATTGTGTTCAGTGCAGGGGTCATTGACACTCGCATACAGGAATAAGCAAATTGTTTCAGATATACATTGTACCCGATTTCATTTTATTTTCAAGTGATAATACTGTATTTTATGTTTATTGTATATGCCTAATTAGTGAATGGGCACTTGTAATGCACACAAGTCTTAGAAAAACACGCGACTGCGCCTTCTCCCAGTGTTGACTGAGATAGGCTCCAATCTCCCCATTACCCTATTATGATTAAGTGGTTCGGTTAATGAGTGAGAGAGGAAACTAAACAGTGAAAGAATTCTTGCTAAGTGTGACATGTAGACGCAAAAATGATATCTTATATAATCATTCATTCATTCATTCATTCATTTTCCGAACCGCTTATTCCTAATTAGGGTCGAGGAGAGGCTGGCGCCCATCTCAGCCTACTCTGGGCAAGGGCGGGGTACACCCTGGACAGCTCGCCAGGCCATCACTCACACAACCATTCGCACTCACACCTAGGGGTGATTTGGAACAGCCGATTAGCCTACTGTGCATGTTTTTGGACTGTGGGAGGAAACCGGAGTACCCGGAGGAGAAAAACGGATTGTCCAGAGGAAACCTACGCAAGCAAGGAGAACATGCGAACTCAACAAAGAAACGCCGAGCCGAGCCCTGGTCTCAAAACCACGACCTTGTTGCTGTGAGGTGGATGTGCTAACCGCTACGCCACTGTGCCGCCCTCCATCCATCCATCCATCTATTTACTTTCCTACCACATATCCGTCAGTGTCACAGTGCACTCAGCTGACACTGGAAGAAAGGCAGGGTACACCTTGAACAGTTCGCCAGTCTATTGCCGGGCAGGAAAACAGAGATGCACAAACATTCATATCTATTTGTTTATCTAACGTGTACGTTTTTGGACAGTGTAACAAAAAAACAGTGCGCAAGAAGGAAACCCCCAGAAGTACAGGAAGCTCATGCAAACTTCACACTGAAAGTCCGTCACCGGCTGCTAGGTTCAAACCCTGAACGCAATTGCTATGAGGTGACAGAGATCGCCACAGAGCCACCGTGAAGCAAATGAAAGCTGTGACAGCCTGAATTATGTCCATTGGAGTCCAAAATAGGCATAGGTGCTTAATTTCCAAAATCTCCGTGTGTTTACCCTTGATCAGTTGTACCAGTTTCCCAGTATGGTTAGATTAGTGGGTTTCTTAAATGAATATATATATTTAAAAATGAAACTTAAGTGTATGACCTAAAATGAATAACGTAAATACTGTTTAGGGTTGTTTTTAATGAATTCATGGTTCAAATACATGTCTCTGAAAACAGAGCATGATACAGTAAAACAAAAAGACGAGTACAAATAAAAAGGTAGGAGAGCAGAAGACAACATTGTTAAGCTTTTTTATTGAAATGGGTACAGTGTTTGGTAAATATTGTGGGGGTCGGTGAAAATTTCCAGATGTTGCTGCAGTTAAAAACACCTAAACATTCAGATTTTTTTTTTGTTTACTTTATATATTTTAGAGTTTCAACATTAATATTCATTCATTCATTTTCTGAACCGCTTAATCCTAATTAGGGCCGCGGGGAGACTGGCGCCCATCTCAGCCGACTCTGGGCGAGGGCAGAGTACACCCTGGACAGCTCGCCAGGCCATCGCAGGACTTCCATTCAAAAATCTGCAATTACTCACATAAAAAACCTTCCTTCTGTTTGACTTCTGCAGTCAAGACGATTCCTCTCTTTTAGAGTAAAATCTGGTGCTAAACGTTGCTGTTTGAATTAATCACCCGTGTTGACATGAATGCCTTTCCTTTTACTTTCGAGTTGTTTACGCCGCATTATTTTACAATATAAAAAAACAGTTTGGTGAGAAAAAAATATTCCTTTAGTCCTAATAGCACTAGATTAGCGTCATATTGTCTTGGCTAAATATGTGTGCTAAAAAACAAGATCTCCTTTTCAACGCGGAGGCCCGGGTTCAAGTCCAGCTGCGTTCATTGTAATTATTTAGAAGCTTAATCGTTTTATTCGTTTATTTTTGCTCTTTGATATATTTCGTTAATATTTTTTGAGGCACGACAAATGTTTTATTAGCACCAGATTTCACTCTGAACGAATCTGCAGAAGTCAAATAGAAGTGTGGTAAATGTCGGCGGAATGGGCGGAGGTAAACATCTGTAAGCCAATGTAACCAGTTAACATGAAAAACAATTTAAGCCGGCACGCCGGTGTGAGCATCAAGCTAACAGTGTCATCACCGCTAACTGGTGGTTTTTGGTAAGTAAATATTTGTTTTGTTGACGGATTCCGATTTTAAAGCGCAGCATATGAACTTTTAAATAAATATAATATTTACAATGCACTCTAGAGGCCGCGATGAGTTTTTCTTGTTGGGTTTTTAACGATAATAGACGCAGGATGCAAACAGAGCTAGTTAGCATTAGCTGATGTGTTTACAAAGCGAACTTTTCTGGTTTAGAGTTTAAGGTTCGAGTACCAGAACCAGTCGGGAGGAAAACCTGTGTTAGTCCCCGAGTTTAATTATAATGTTATAATTAAATGTTAATTTATTTTCTGCACGAATGAATGAAACTGTTTATCAGGACACTCTGAGAGTTCAGGTTAAGATTTATAGTTCTGGGATTTAAATAATATTAAATCAGTAATATAGATTTATGTATGCTTTTATATGTGATTATTTTATTTATATTTGGTACATGTAATACTGTAGTGATTGAGATCAGGTGGTTATTTTATTTATATGAGGTACAGGTAATACTGTAGTGTTGTGTGATGCTTGCTCTAGGATTAAGATTGTGTTATTTTATTTGAACTTTTTTTCCGGCCTGTGTTCCCACTCTTGTCCTGAACCTTATGGTAGTGAGAAAGCTTTAAACTGAGAGATGGTTTAACTATATGAGATTTAAATTTATGTTTGTAATTTCTTTTTCAGGAAATCAGTCCTGTCTATGCTCTGATCAGAACACCTGTAAGAAACATTTTGCAATTTTTATTTACTACGTTATTATTTGCTGAAGATATTCCTAACACACTTGTACTGTAAATTGGAAAGGAATCCACTGAAAACTGATAGACCGGAACCAACAGAGGAAAGAGCTCATAGAGCAGTGGATCTGATGCCGTTCATCTGGTTGTAGAAGAGGGAAACTGCATGAAGATCATCTCAAATGTCTCATAAATATTTCTATTGCTGTATAAATCTAACAATATTTACAAATTCAGGAAAAAACTCCATCAATGTTTTCTTGCATTAATACAATACTGTAATATGCTGTACTTGTACCAAACGTATAGTGTGTGAACTTCATTAATAAATGAATTACTAATGAGCTGAATCACTTTGATAGCTGTGGATCAGGGTAAAGGGAAACTTCACTGTTACAGTATAATTTTAAATAATAAAAACAGGTAAAGTTCAGATGAACACTATTTAAAAATGCATTATTCCCTCAGTTCAGTTAAAAAAGTCTTCTGTACTCTTTTACATTAATCAGCAATAAAAAACCAACTTGTACTCACTTCAGTAGCATTGTGTGGATGCACATGCCATTCCCAACATAAAGAAGTATTTTAATCTTGAATAGATAAAGAAATCATTTAACAGATGTATTAGCATTCATCATAAGCAAAGAAACTGGCCGACAAATAATAACTCACAGAAACAGCTGAACGATGGTTTAACTATAATTCATTCATTTTAGAGGTAGATTCACAGAGAACGAATGCTGGTACTGTAGTAAAGTTAGCTTATATCAGGTTTCTAACTGAGAAACTGCACTAACCAACAGTTAACTGTACTTTACGGACTTTAACAACCTGCTATCACTGTTAACACAAATATTTTAGGCTAAAATAAATAAATCTGCAGAGCTGATTTTAAAACACACTGGCTAGGGTTAGCTCTTTAGCTTATAAACAGTTACTAAAACCCATTCTTACACTAAGTTCGCTCTCTCACTGTAACTTCAGCTATATTTACATTATAAAAACACTTCTCATATATGTAATATTTACGAAATGTTGAAATTTGTACGGTGGCCGGGAAGTGAAAACACAAAAATACATTTTAATAAAAGCAAATATATGTTTTTTAAGAAAACAAAACAAAAATACATTTTGATAAAACAAAAATGCATTTTCAGAAAGCAAATTTACAAATGACTGCCTTCTTACGGAAAGGGAATGTACCAAATGCCGAAAGTGATGACATGAGTTATTCAGTCTGTTCTGGCCAGAAGTGTACAAATGTAGTTATTAAACCGTGTTTGGAAATGAATGACTTGTTTTCTAGCTGATATATTTACGTAAGACGATGAGGCTGTATCGCTATTAGGAATATTTTTCTCCCCAAACAGCCAATATTGCATGTGAAATAATGTAGCCTCACAACTTGAAAGTAAAGCAAAGACATTCATACTTGTTAAAGATCCACAGCCTCCAACCCAAACATTCAATGTCAACATGTGTGATTAGTACAAACAGATATCACGTTAATGTTGGGTTTACTGCTGCAATCAAAGGCTACAATAATATATCGACCTGCAAAAAATGTATTTTGTCTCAATACTTAATTTATGTGCAATATTTGTTCTTGTTTTGTATTTCATCTAAATACTAATTTATGTGCAATACTGTTCTTAAGTGCAATTTGAAGGGGCTCTGAGTCCAAGAATTACATTGCCAGTAGTGTTTCATTGTTACCTGTATATGACAAATAAACTTGAAACTTGAAAAAAGCAACAGGAAAAAAAAGGTGGATAAACATCTGGACGATCTGTTAGTGGTCTATATAGATATATAAGTTTATAAAAATAAATGAAAACAAATAAAATGATGCTAACACATGTATGTTCATCTCATTTTCTCTCTCACCTCCTACAATCCTGATGCATTTTAGCACCACAATATGGAATATATACTTACAATATACTGACATGTAATATAACATTGAAAGTAACATATGTACATCTATATAAAATATGGATACATACTGTATATTTGGTACAGAATATCATAACATAGATCTATACACACAAATGACAAATATACAAGTGTCTACATGTATATACATGTATGTAATACATGTACAATGTAGTAGGCAGGTGTACTTTTCATACTCATGAGATCACGTTCCCAATCATAAACCCACGTATTTAAATAATGAGTTCACATTTACTTGATAGATGCACATATAAGTACTGACTCCTACTATAATCTCCCACATGGACATGATGCATATAGTGAAAACACCAGTCCCATCCTCACACTCACGTGAACACACATTCTTCTAGCATGGTTTTATATGGATTTCTGTGCATGTCATTATCATTTAGATGTGAAATGTTTCCCTGCAGATCTGCTGTGTCGGTCCATGCTTCCATGCTGTTCATGCCGGAGGAACATTGTCCAAGATGGCGTCAAATTGACCCATTGAAAATCGACGGAGCGTCCTGTCTAGGTGTCTACAAGTCTATGGGCGGGGCTTCCTAACTGCAGTTCAGCAACAGAGCACGAACCAATGGGTGACGTCACTGTAGGCCACGTCCATTTCTTTTTACTGTCAAGGGGTGTTTTTTTACAGACAGATCAGGCGCAGGGTGTCATCCGGGGATTTTATGTGTAGCTTTTAGCGTTTGCTTATTGTACACACACACACACACACACACACAAGACTATGCTGTCAGTGGTATTAAGGAGGACTGTGAGTACTTGTGTTTATGTATAACTCATTATAACTCATTATTACCTGATACATAACGGAAAATAGGCGGTGGTCATTTGTATAGCATGCGATGTTAAGCTAAGCTAACTGCTGTGTTACCTCATGTCACTGCTAAGGTGAAGGTCATCAGATTTGTGACGATGTTTTATAATGTGATGCAGCAGTTAAAGGGGGAAACTCCCAGAGTGCACCTCAGAAGTGCTTTTCCAGGAAACTCACCCACATTAGGGGCGTGATGTCACGCAGAAGGTGATGAATTTCATGTCATGTGGTTGTTGTGTTTGGTGTTGACATGACCCTCATCTCATCTGGAGCAGAGCTGATTTTACAGTAATCCAGTCCTCAAAATTCAAACAGTAAAAAAACCTCGGCGAGCTTTTTGAGGTTTACTCCCAAGTGAGCGAGGTCTAAATTGTGATGGAGCAGGAACTCAGGAACTGTAATACACAGGCACTGGGTTCGATCCAGTGCGTTAATGTTCATGTCAGAGTGATGATTTGGTTCTGCTAAAGCTGGTTCCTGTTTCATTCCCAGCTACGCCATGGTGTCCGGTCTCCCCTGTGTCCAGCTGTCCGGGTATCGCTGCTGAGGAGGTCTTACCGTGGAGACGCTCCAGAGGTGGAGCAGGTCATGATCCCTCTGCCTCCGTGGGAGGAGAAGAAAAATGAGCCACTGGACATCAAAAGGAAGCGTCTGTTGTATGAGAGCAGAAAGAGAGGCATGCTGGAGAACTGCATCCTGCTCAGGTAACGCAGTAGGGTTCTGATACCTTCCACACGACCGAAGAACTGCACCGATGGCACAGAAGTTTAAGCACCAGTTGTACAGGAGAAATCTAATCTGATACAGTGGTGGGATGTTGATGTGTTCATTCCGTCATTCTTTATCTTGCAACTCTCTCTTTTTTTTAATGGTTTAGTCTGTTTGCTAAGCGGTACCTGGAGAGCATGAGTGAATCCCAGCTACGCCAGTACGATCGCCTCATCAATGAGCCCAGCAATGACTGGGACATCTACTACTGGATTACAGGTGAGATCTGAACCAATCACCAATCCCCTGATCACAGAAACCCAGCCAGCATGATGCACTCGAGTCTCATCACATTAGTCGACATTACTGTCATTTATACATTCTCTATGAGCTTAGGTGTGTGTGTGTGTGTGTGTGTGTGTGTGTGTGTGTGTTTAGAAGCAAAATCCACCCCAGATGTCTATCAGGGCGAAGTAATGGACCTGCTGAAGGAATTCTCCATGAACAGAGAGATGGAGCAGAGACTGGACGCCCCAAACCTGGAGTATCTGGATAAAAGCAGCCAGTGATCTGCAGTGCTGCTCATGTACTGCACTGTATCGGTGCTGTATCCGGGTGGGGGATGGGCTGCTTGAAGGCGATGTTGGAGAACTCCACGTCTTTGTGACCTGTGTGATGTGACTCGAGTCAGTTTCAGGGACAAAAGAGATTTATTGCTTGTATTTAACTTGTGCAGTGAATGATGATGGTGGTGATGATCGTGTTGGTCCATTGGTACTGTCGTCCCTCTCAATGTACATTAATAGGAAACCATGTATAAACCTTTGAACAAGACTTTTGACCTTGAGTGACCTGGACTGACTGAAAGGACAAATCCCAGCAATCCTGGAAAACATTTTTTTTCTTTAATTCGATCAAGTATGTGAACTGTAGAACATATTGTAGGATGAGTACAATCATAAAGGAACTGTTTATTGATTGATTTCATGGCTCTAGTTATTAATAATCAATCAGTTGGGGGGCAGTTAATTAGGGGCAGCCTTGGCCTAATAGTTAGAGGAGCGGTTTTGGGACTGAAAAGGTGCTGGATTGATTCCTGAACCAGCAGGAAGAATGTGTGGTGGTGGGGGAGTGAGCTGTACCTTCCCTTCCGCCACCTTTGTGGCTGAAGTGCCCTTGAGCAAGGCACCGGACCCCCAACTGCTCTCCAGGCACCACTGCTCCAAGTGTGTGAGTGCTCACTGTTTACGTGTGTGTGTGTTCTCACTGTTTGCATGTGTGTGCTCACTTTGGATGGGATAATCCAAATAATAAAATAATTACAAAAATAATTCCCTTGCGGGATTTATGAAGTATATCAAAAGCAAAAAAAAAAAGTATTATAAAATGAATGATTAAAAATACCTTCTCGTTATCACTCCTGAAGTAACTCTAACAGTGTAGTTCTTTGAGCACATCACAGTCCTGATCAACAGTCTTCAATCTAAAAACTAATTTCAAATAAATAAATATTAATCTTATTCCTTTAAAAACTATCCAATGCCTCGTGGTATCTAATCATTTAGCAGATTTGACAGATGTACATAACCATTTCCTTACTCACATACACAAGCATCTAGTGGTGAAGGCACTGAACTACCATCAATCAAGATGGTGACCAACTACATAGACATGGAAAACAGGAGCAGTAAGCTTCACAGGAAGAAGGTCCTGGGTTCGAGGCCTGAGATCAGCGAGGGTGTTACCGTGTGGAGTTTGCATGTTCTCCCGGTGCTTGCACTGGTTTCCTCCAGCTACTCCAGTTACCCCCCACAGTCCAAAGACATGCACATTAGGCTTTTTCCAAATTGCCCCTAGGTGTAAGTGTGAATGGTTTTGTGTGTGCCTGTTGTCCTTGTGATGGACCGGTGAGCTGTTCAGGGTACCCCGTCTTCACTCAGAGTAATAGGCTCCAGCCTCCAGGCGGCACTTGTAGGCATACGCAGATCAAATAATGAAATGAATGAAAATTTTGTGATGGAGTGTGATTTGATTTATAAAATGATAAAATGTGAATTGAAGATGTGCTATATTTCTATTTGATGTAACAGAATTTTTTAACGATTATCCATGTCGCAAACCAGCTTTACACTGTAAACACATTTGTTAAAGAATTTAAACTTCATTTTCTAAGCCTCTTAATACTGATTAGGGTTGTGGGGAGGCTGGAGCCCATCTCAGCTGACTCTGAGCGAGGGCAGGTTCAGCTAATTGGGAAAAAATCAGCTAATTGGGAGGAAACTGGAGTACACAAAGGAAACCCACACAAGCTTGGGGAGAACATGCAAACTACACACAAAAACGCCTGAGCTCGGGAATCGAACCCAGGACCTTCTTGCTGTGAGGCGGACATGCTAGCCACTGCGGCACTGTGCCATCTGAGAATTTACTTTTGATGCTGATGAACTTTTGATGTTCAATATTTCCCTATAAACTCTATACCTTTTATTTAATACATCCTTTACATTTAATTCAAATCTCAGAGTGCTACAATATAAAAATCATAAAATAGTAGTGCACAGGGTTAACCAGAAAGCTGTGCTACTCAGTACTTTCCAGAGATCTCACATAAGGAGGTTAAAGACAATATGAGGAGGATGAAACCCTCCAAAGGGCGGCACAGTGTAGTAGTGGTTAGCATGTTCGCCTCGCAGCAAGAAGGTCCTGGGTTCGAGTCCTAGGCTTGGCAAGGGTGTTTCTGTGTGAGTTGATATGTTTGCCCCATGCCTGCTTGTGTTTCCAAACACATTAGGCTAACTGGCTGTTCCAAGTCACCCATAGGTGGGAGTGTGAATGGTTGTGAGTGTTGCCCTGCAATGGTATGTCGAGCTGTTCAGGGTGTACCCTGCCCTCGTCCAGTGTTTGGCTGAGATAGGCTCCAGCCTTTCTGTGAGCCTAGTAGGATTAAGTGGTTCAGCAAATGAGTGAGTGAGAGTAGTTATGAATAAAAGACCAACAGGTGACAATATAGACTTAAATATTTATTGTGTCTACACAAATAAATACCGTGTGTGTAGTCATGTGTCTGGCTCGTCCCCTTCTGAAAGCTTCTGGTTTCATCCAATAATGTATTTATAAGTATGTAAGTACATATGCATACTGAGAAGAAGAAGACCAGCAGACCAATCAAGGATGAAAAGGATGTTCAAATCCATAGACGTATTCGAAACACACCCATCAGCATTTAGCAGACAGAATGAGGCTAATGGAGCACCATCTGTTCTACCGTTTATTATTTCATAACAGGATTTATAAAACTTTAAATCTATTCTTTCATCTCCATGTCTGTCTTTCTGACAGGCGTAAGGGACTTTGTCGAGGCAGAGATGGAACATGAGGAAATCTAATAAATCTCGCTGTTTTTTCTTTTCTCCTTCTAAACTATTATTGGCATCAATATTAAGAGAAGAAAGCAGTATGTGAATGAGGATTGATTACATACTTAATTCTTAATCACATGATTACTCTGTCTTTCTCTCTCTCTCTCTCTCTCTCTCTCTCTCTCTCTCTCTCTCCCTCACTAGCTGAGATGAAGGCTGTCTGGTGTGTGAGTAGCCCTGCACCCCTGGGGTCAGAACTGCAAAGCTTGGACACTTTGATTAGGGGAGTTGAATCTCAGCAGGTGAAAGACACTGAACCACACAAGCACAGCCAACTCTCTTCCAGAATCTCATCTAGTGGCACAGAAGAGTTTACTCAGTGTAAGATATAAAATAATAAAATAATAAGAGAAGCAGAGAGGAGAGTAAGGATTAGGATATTGTAAAGAATGTTAAACCTAGATTCGCACCGTGAATTACATTGCCTATATTGAGATGGCCATACTTGCTGTTCCTCAGACATATGAAAGGATTTGTCTAGCACTTTTTTCCCTATTCTCAGTCATCCAGTGCTTGGATATGCTTGTCACACTCAGATGAGGAGACAGCACTGAAGAAGTGAATATGCATTCTGTTGAAACAGTGAAAGGCAGAGGGATGTGTAGAGAGCGGAGACCAGGGATTGAAAAGGGAAGGTTCACTCTCACTCTTTGTCTCGCTGTCTCTCTCTCTGTCTCTCGCTCTCTCGCTCTTTCGCTGTCGTGCTCTCAGAATAGTGGGAGCATAATAATGGAAAATTGAGCATTTCAAGGAAAGGTGTGGTGAATCAGCAGTTAGCATTTCTGCCATACAGCTCCACCATACATACTATCTGACAACCACCCTGTCCAGCCTATTGTCGAAAGGCAGCGGCGACGACAAAAATGCCCTCGGCAGGTTTTATTCAGGGGACATTACCAAAAGACATCAATCTTATTTTCTTATTTAATCTGATTGGCTTATATGTTTTTTTTCCTGACGTACTGTGTGACTTACTAGGTTTAAGAGTTGGTCTACTAGGACTTACACACAACCAACAACTATCTTACATATATACTATAAAAGAATATTGACAGTTTTATTCTCTTTTATACAGTTTCATGGTTTTATTCTCTTTTATCTCTACACTTATATTACATTTAGTCATTGTACTGAATCCTATTTCCTTCCGTATCTGTGTTTGTTCTATCTTCTTATCTTTTGTATCTATTTTATCTTTTTTAATCATGAGCTGATTTTATAATTTGTGTAAAACATTTGTTATTGCATCCATGTACAAAAGGTGCAATAATATAATAATAATAATAATAACAATATTATTATTATTAATAATAATAATAATAATAATACTTTTAATAATAATAATATTTATAATAGTAATAATAATCATAATTCTAATAATTATAGTAATAATAATAATAATATTAATAATAATAATAATTATTATTATTATTATTATTATGATTATTATTATTATTATTATAATTCTAATAATAATATTTATAATAGTAATAGTAATAGTAATAATAATAATAATAATAATAATACTCTCTCTAACAGGGTTTTAGCATTCTGGTATTCTCGGACCCTGATCTGTTTGCTCTAGCATGAAGAGTTGTTTATCCGTAGAAGCTTCAAAGCACTTTTGGGAGGGACTCTCAGTATATCTGCAGTCATACACTAGTATGACATGAAATATGTCCGCTGTTGAAAGTCATCATGAAATCATCATGGAGTTTGTCGGAGTTCTTTCTGGAGCATCTGAGCTGCTAATGCGGATTGCTTTAGTGGACTGCTAATTTGCTGTGTGGTTACAGCTTGTTCCATGTTTCTGCTCAGCTTGTTTCATGCTGTTCAATATGGATATTACTCTTTAATTACTATTTCTGTCAGTATAGGTCTATATTATAATGGAGTTTTTTATTATGTAGTAATATATCTAATTATAGTAGCGGCATTAAGCAAATAAAGTCTTTACCCTTTTACTGAAACACAAACCATGCACATACACACTATAATCACCACCTACACACAGTATACACTTAATTACTAGTTTACCGTATATGTATGAGAGCAGCACATTAACGATTTTCCCTGACCCACTTGCAGTTATTGTAGTTGGCTGAAATTACACATGTATAATCCATATCTTTATGGGTCACGTGGTAATTTGCACCTCTGAACTTCAACTCAAGAGCAGTTTGTCTTTTACCAGTGCCACGGTGGAGTAAGATGTGATAATGGAGCCCGTTGAATGCAGATCTGTCATCAGGTTTCTGTACTTGTGAGGCCACACTCTACAAGAGATGTTATATGATGTTAGATGAAAGAGACTCATGGGAAGGTTGCGCCATCGTACGATGTGGTCAAGCATTTGCATGATCAGTTTAAGTGTACTCAGACATCGCCTCCTGTTCTTGGGTGTCCTCCAGTGATGAAGAAGCCATCCAGCAACTGGAGGCCACCATTTTCCAAAATCGCCATATAATTGTTCGCCAACTAGCCCAAGATGTCAAGATCAGTGTGGGGGGAAAAAAACATCTATTACTATTTGCACATTGAAGGATTCATACCTTTCCAGAAGAATGAGCTGCATGCTTCCAGGCTCTTTTGGTCATGTTCCAAGAAAACCAGAAAGACTTCTTCAACAGACTGATCACGCAGGATAAAACACGGGTCCGTCACTATGACCCAAGTCCAGTCGAAGCACTAGAAGCTATATTACTCACCACCTCCAAAGAAGGCACGGGTCCAAACCTCGGCGAGCAAGGTCAGGCTCACGGTCTTTTGGGACCAGCATGGAGTCGTGATGAAGGATTTCCTGGCAAAGGGTATAACAATTACCTGGACATACACTTCATCGCTGCAGAAATTGTGGCATGCTGACTAAAGGTGTCTGCCTCCTGCAAGACAACGCCCTGATTCACGATACGCATGTCGCCCAAACAGAAGCACGGTCCTGCGGCTATGAAATCCTTCCATTGGCCCTCTTACTCTCCTGACCTCGTACCATCTGACGTCCACCTCTTTCCAACCATGAAGTCATGTTGAAGGGCAAGCACGTCCCATACGATGAAACACTGATTTTTAAGGTCAAGTCATGGCTTCTGACGTAACCTGCAGACTTCTACAGACGGGGTCTCCACAGCTGCATAAAGTGATGTATGTGATCCTTGATGGTTCCTATGAAATTCAATTGAATTCAGCTTTATTTCTATAGCACTTTTTACAATTGACATTGTCACAAATCTCTGCTCAGCCGTGGTCCAGTGGTGCTCCTTTTACACTAATGGATTGGATAAAAGAGGCATGACAAATTATGCATGGACTATTGCCAGTAATTGAACAGCTTCAGTGTAGCCTGCATATATACAGTACATGTATAAAATGATTAGTGAGTGTAGGTTCAGTGTAGATGTAGCAAATGCTAAACTGGCAGGTGGTGTTATCCTGAGTGTTCATGCAGCGTTTATGTTGTTGATGCTTGCTTTGTGTAGTTATGAGTAGTTATCTTTCCACATTTTGGATTATTTTGATTTTACGTCACTCTGCAGTACCTTATAGAGTTGTGACTTCATTAAGTGTGACTATACTCTTCAGCCATATAGGAGCACTGACTGTATTACTGACTGTAGCTCAAATGATAATGCAGTGGGTGTAATCGAGCATAACGATGCTTCAAAAAATCAATTCAGCTCAGCGTATTAATGTGTACAAAAGAGCTTTGTTTAATAATTTGGCCAGTAAGCATATACCCTGTTTTAAGTGGCGTTGTCAGTGTCAGTGCTGCAGTGAGAATGATCCATCAGCCAAATAATATCAGCAGTCATTTTATGATGGTGGATGTACCTCATATCCACATAAAGGTACAATAAACTGACAGTTTGGTATGTTTGCCGAACAGCTGTTTTAAGCTATTTTATATCCACTAGCACATATCTGAACTCCACAGCTGTACTTTTACTTCAGGTAAAGCTTTACACTGTGTTCATCAGGTCTTTTTCCACAATATTCCTACTTCCTGTCTCACAAGTCACTAAACTAGTCGGCTAATGTGCTGCCAATGCTACACCTGACCCTAGATCTCTTTATATAAGTCAGCCTTATGTCCTAGAAATAAAAAGAAAAGGTTTTTTTCTTGGGCAGATGCTTTGGCTTTCCTGTTATGATGTTGACATTGCAGGACCTCAATATGACTCCCTTGTATGTTGTTTGGTGTTTTTTACTCTGGCTATTTAAGTTTACTTGGCTGCACTAATGGATTGGAGCAGATGGAACCATCAAATTGCTGCCGCCGCAGTGGAAGGCCCCATGAAAATGCTGAGGCCCTGGGGGAAAGGGTGGTCCTGTAACTTAAACATCCATAAACATGTGCTCTGTAATTCAACCATGCCTTCCTGATTGATTAGTCCCGAACGTCAACAGCTGTCAGACGTCAGCCATTGTTAACCCCCCACCGTACGCCTTTTGCTCTCTCCTGGGGGGTACATAAATTAGCCTATTTACCGTGGATGTCTCAAAGGCGGCCTGTGTATACGTCTCTGAAATGTGCTGGATTATTATTGACCTGTCCCCACATCTTCAACAAGATCAACATGCTTCTGGCAGTCTTTGATTTTTTTTCTATTTGCCTATGTGACTAGTCACCTAAATTAAACGTACTTAATTTAAAACTAGCCAGGTCATAAATAATATGTGCAATTTAAGTAAAATGTGTTCTGTGAGTGAAAATATATGGATCATGTGTGTGTGTGTGTATGTGTGTGTGTGTGTGTGTTTGTGTGTGTAT
>JBCNYG010000004.1:20585626-20597645 GCA_039654305.1 Porochilus rendahli | reverse complement strand
ATAAATACATACACATATACACACACAAACACACACACACACGCAAAGACGCCTTGAAAAACACCAAAATTAGATATTTCTACATTAAAAAAAACATCTATATAAGAGCGGTAAACATTAAACAAAGAAAATATTTGTTGTGTCAATTCTTTGTTCAGAAAAAGAAAATAAGTACAGTTTCAGAAGGAAATAAGCTGGCAGGCTTTACTGAGCATCTTGCAGAACCAGATCAGAAATCTTGGAAACATTCACTGTCCCGCTGTTATCTAATACACTGCCTTCTTTACTGATATACAAACATTTTTCTGCAACATTTAATTCTGTGGTGAGAAAATAATGCTTGGAAATCTTTGTTTTTAAACAGAGCTGATAACGTACAAAAATAGCTGTAACTGTGATATAAAATAAGGTGTCTAAGACGGTACAAACGCCTATATTTGGCCTCCAAAATGGCACAGCGACAAGGTGTGCCACTACCGACAGAGTTTGCAGAAGCCCACGGGAGCTAACTGATTAAATTTTCAGTAAAGGAGGAATAGCGTACATTATTTTGCCTGTCACCTAACAAAATGTTACACTGGCCAACTATGTAAAAAAAACTAAAAATGTGTCCAAAAGAGGCCACAGATCAAAAAGGTGTCACCAGGGAACCTTTTCCTGAATATATTAAAGGGGTATCCAAAAACACAAATGAAAACGACAGCCATAGATATTAGGATGAACCAACAAAACAGCTGGAATCATATCTCATTTTTTATTTATTTTTTGTTAGTCGGGTGGCCCAAGACAGTTGGGATGCGTGTTGCAGAGTGTATCCCAGCCATTGCTTAATGTCTGAACGATGATGACGCTATGATGCTATTCTGGGTCTTCCCCTTCCACAGGTGCTGGATGATGGATTTCTAAAGGACATGGTGTCTGACAATTTGTTGGAAGAGCATCCTGTTGTTGCCAAGTTGACAAAAATCCCAGATGTTTTGTTGTTTCATTGTAGAGTTTAGGTCGATGATTTTCTTTTGTATTTAACAGATTTTCGCCAACCTTTTAAAGTTTAAAGAAAAAGGGTCCCTATTTTTGACCATCACCTTTTTTGGGACCTTTTTTCCCCAAACTTTAAGGTCGAATCCAGGGGGTTCTACAAGCTGGTGTCTGAATTTGTGTGAATCTTATATTTACAGTATTTGACAGACGCCCTTATCCAGAGCCAGTTACTATTTGTCTCATTTATACAACTGAGCAGTTGAGGGATAAGGGCCTTGCTGAAGGGCCCATTAGTACTGGATTGAATTAAACCATCCGATCAGTAACCCACAGCCACCAATGCTAACTCTTAATTGGCTCATGTATAATAATCATAACAAATATCACTCAAATACCAAATCTTAATCATCCCCAAGTAAAAGTGATGAAAGGGAATGGACCCAGAAGACACAGGGCTCTTTACAAGTGAATTTCTTTACTTATTGACCTATTTGTAAAAATGATAAAATGTCATCACACAAATCACCAGAACACCAGAGCATTTAAAGAGGATATGGGTATTAGGAGCAGGAGACAGTCACTAACTGTGTTACAAGGCGTGGTATGAGACATGCAGCCACTCGCTGCTGACCTGTGCGATGCTTTCCGGGTCCAGACCCCGAGCCAAGTACTGGCCCGATGAAGTGGATCTGCGGATCGGTGGACTCTCCATCTTCTTCAGGGACTCGTGACGGCTGATGTTGGTGAGGCTGCTGTGGCCCGTAAGGCCGATGTGCCCTGTGCGCCTGCGTCTCTCTGGGCTGTCTGTGACAATCGGGCCCCTGCCACGAACAACCTCTCGAGGGCTGTAATGGCCTAGCACTGGTGAGCTGAGGGCTGGGTTCCCATGACTACTGTGGTTTTCAAGACTCCCGTGGCTCTGTGATGGATGGACCATACAGTGGGCATCGCCAGGGCGTGCGGGGGGCTTACGATTCGGAGGGTCGCTCCTCTTCCTGTGACGACTGCTGGAAAAAGTAAGAATGCATTATAGTGCTGCTGTTGAAAACGAGAACAACCGACTAGAAGCTGCATTGAACTTGATTTGTTCATTCATTCATTCATTCATTTATTCACTTATTATCTATATTGCTTATGATATTTAGGAAGATTGAGTCAATCCCAGCTGACTCTGGGTAAAAGACAGGGTACATCCTGACCAGGTTCTGGGTTCGATTCTTGGGCATTCCTGTGAGGAGTTTAAATGATCTCCCCGTGCTTTGCGTGGGTTTACTGTGAGTACTCGGGCTTCCTCCCACAGGCCAAAGACATGCCCATTAGGCTAACTGACGGCTCCTAATTTCTTCTCGCTATGAACGTGAGTCGTTCTGTGTGTTGGCCGTGAGATAGGCACCAGCATCCCTGTGATCTGAGAAGGATTAAGCGGTTCCTCAAACGAGTGAAAATGAGCAAATTGAGTCTGGGAAAACTATTAACACCCTGATATTAATGTAACATATGAGTTAAGCATCATTGCAAAACTGCATGACATGCTTAGTTCACTACATTACTACTTTAATTTATTTACTACTAATTTAATTAATTACCCAAAGATTTTCTCAATAACTTTGTTCTTTATGAAGGGTGCCAATAAATCTGCTCCTGCATGCAAATTTAGCAGTGTTAGTGCACATTATCACCAGCAGAGTGCGCTCTATACTGCACATAAACTCTCCTGCTGCCTCAAATCACCCTGCATTAAGTGTTTACATCAAGTTGAACGTGCAGAAGAAACAAGCTCACGCTCTATAACACACAACCTAATCATCTTAAAGTATCTAAAGTATCTGGCTCCTTTCTGAAAGAACTCACATTAAACAGCAAGCTAGATAGCAACCGACATAGCAAACTAGATTATCTGAAATACTGGGAGCAGTCAAGCTGTTAATGCTATACGGTACGTTTGAGTCGACTATCCTGCAGAGTCTAGCAGCAATCACTACATTAAACTCAATGTATTATGATTTGATTGCTATCGTTACATTCTACTTGGTGCAGCAAGCTCTTGTTTTCAGAAGGAAGTACAACTTGTTCTTCACCGTGCTAAAAGAAGGGACAAGAAAGTCTAAATAAAGACATGCAATGAATGATTTAGAAGTGAGGAGAAATTGGTGCAGGAGAAAGAGAAAATCAGGGAAGAGGCTGAATGCACTTTTCTGTGTTTTTGTGGGTTTTTTCACTCCAAATGGTTAAAAAACACACATAGAATGTGCAACCAACAAACAAATGGTGAAAGCTGAACTCAGTGGCATGTAAAACGGAGCAGGTAGAAATGCAAGACTTTATTCTTGTTATTGGCCTCTTATCGTACAAGATTTCAGAGGATATGCAGTTGGGTGGAGTAGGTGAGACCAGAGGAAGCACATCCTGAAATCCTGAAGTATAAAACTGGAGTCTTGTTGAGAGCTATGGAGTTAAAGGTTGCTATACTGTGGGATGGAGATACATTGGTACATCAGTAGCTGCTGTATATAAGCAATAAGTGATTGTCGAAAGGATTTTAGTGTCTCACCTGCTGAGGTATGCGTCAGTTCTGTCGGAAGGAGAAGTCAGATCTCTGTTGGAGCACTTCTCGTCCCCTGCATGTCCACTGCTTGCCTCGCTGTCTGCCTTCTGACTCAGAGTGTCCGAGAAGGTATCGTCCCTGAGACACAGTGCACAGGAGGACACTCAAAACTCTGCTTCATCACTAAGTACTGGAAGCCTACTGGCCTCATTTACCTTAGAATCAAATCCTCTTCTCTTAAGAATCTATTAAAGCACTTTTGGGTAAAACGTTTAAGGCCAGTCCCAGAAAGGATTCACTGGTAGATGATAACCATCATGTAAGTTGCTCTGGATAAGGTGGTCTATCAAATGTCATGAATGTTAATCTCATTTATTTGGAAAGATAATAGGAAAACTTCATAGAATTAGGAGTTACATATTAAAAACACATTGGTGTTTGAACCTAAAGTGGACACAGCTAAGATTTTTCAGATTGCATGCATGAATTCATTGTTATATCTTGCAATTGTTTGTTTGGCATCAGCCAATTTATTAGTCAAATCTCTTTTGTACAACATTATTAGTTACTCAGCACACTAAACCAGTGCTAGTCCACATATGAGATTTGAACTGAGGTCACTACAGGCTCTGAGCTTACAGAGGAAACCCAGCCTGTGTGGAAGCCGTCCTGCAGACTTCCTTTCACTCCAACAATCTCTCTACAGGACAAAATGCCTGACACCATCTGCCTCCACACCTTCAACTCCCTTCATCCCTGTGCTGGCCTATAAATTCTCTCACCCCCAATGTCATTATCAGCAGACATGGCTTTGCTCAAATTCAGACGTTAATCAGCCAGCGTCTCTGTGAAGAATGCTCTCCTCAATTATACTACACAGGTTATCCAGGCAGTACTTATCATGACTGGGAGACTTATTAAAGGGAGAGCTCACAGGAAAGTGAATGGTAGGGATGAAAAAACCAGCCTAACTACTGCCAAGATGTGCAAACCAGGGGAGGACAGCCAGTAGGGGGTTAGTGCTGAGAAATCCCATGGAACAGTGTTACTGATGGGAACCCTTCAACCGCTTGCAAAAAGACTGGATTTCTCCCAAAAGCTTGGAAGCTTAGAGTCTTAATAAGACCTAGAACTGATTGACACAGTCAGTGACCAATAGAATGGCAAACAGGATCTGGAAATCTTGATCCAAACAAAATGGCTTATTATTTAATCTATATTATCATAACATAAAGTGGATATTTAAAAAAAAAAGTGTAATGCTAAATGTTTTCAGGGGGGCAAAGATAACCCCAGAACCCCCCCACAACCTTTACATCATATGATAAACAAAGAAAAACAATAAAGAGTTTTATTCATTTCTTTTTTACTGACATGGTTAGATGAGTCTGCATACCATTTTATAATGGAGGCAGATGACTTACTTACAATCAACCAATCACATTCAAGCTCAGTTTTAAAAGTTCTACTTTACAAGTACCCATTTGTGGACACCTGATCATCAATTCCCTTTTTCTGATATAATAACTTCCACTGTTCCAAGTAGATTGTGGAGAACGGACGTGTAAGTTTGTCCATTTACCCACAACAACATTAGTCGGGCACAGGTGCCAGTTGTGGAGGTCTGGGCACAGTTGGTGTTCCAGTTCATACCAAAGTGGCACAGTCATACAGAAACATATTTGAATGTGTCTTCTTACTTCCAGCAAAAGGAAACAACATATAAAGACATCTTAGACAATTGTGTCCTTTCAACAGTTGGGAAAAGAATCACATATGAGTGGGACAGTCAGGTGTCCACAAATAGAGTATCATACTCCTGCCATCAGTGAAGTGATTGTGATTTATCCCAAATAAAGACCAGCTGGAGGTCTGTTTCATTAAAGGATGTTCAAAGTTTTGGAATATTCCAGTCCAAACCAAGATCTAAAACCTACATTTTTAAACGTGCCAAAAAAAAGATGTGCCAAGTTGGTGGATTCATAGCCAAAAACACTGAGTGCTGCATCACCAACAAAAGGTGCTTGAACAAAATATTAGTTGAAGGGTGTAAACATGACTACAACCAGGTCATTGCAAATTTTTTTATTTCTAATGTACAGTAAGTCATACTCACATGTCTTGCACTACGATGTACTGATGAGGCACCAGGCCATCGATGCCGTTATGCCTGCCCTCCCACCAGTCTTCTGAAGCACGCTGGTACAGCAGCAAGGATGCCCCTTTCTTGAAGGACAGCTCACGTGAAGAGCGGCCAACGTAATCAAACTTGGCGATGGCCTCAATTGGTTCACCCTCTGTACAAGCCGTACAATAATAAATTATTTTTATTGTTATTATAATAAAATTCAAACAGAATGAAAGTTAGAATATATCAAACGGCTGTTTTGATTTTGTGTGTCTGCTGATCTCATTGGCAGTGAAAAACCATTAACAAACCATTAATAAGAACCATTTAGAATAGGACAGAATGTAGACCTCAGTTGACATTAACTGAGATAACACAGACTCTGCATTGGCAAAACTTGAATAAAATTGCTTGAATGCATTAAGATTTGAGTGTCTGCCTGCTCTGACCCTTTATGTAAGGACTCAATGGTGCATGAAGGGCTTTGGTGCATGTAAAGTAGCAGCGGTCCTGGCAACACTGCCTGTTTCCATCCTAAGCTGTTGCTTTAGCAACATGTCCAGGCTGGGCTCAGGGCCCGTTTCAGGCTGTGCCTCAAACCGAATACATCAGAGCATTTCAGAACAGTTACTGCGTGAGTGGAATATCATTACTGTCACTGATGAATAATTATTATCTAAAAATTGATGGAAATGCTGAGTTCAACCACATATGCTACACAGAATTTCCTCGGTAGAATAACACATGAAAAAAAAACAAGCACGATGTATTAAGAATCAGAAGCAACCATGAAACATTTAAATCCAGCAGTGTTCCAGTCTTCCATACTGTAGGTATACAGGGAGGCAGTGAAGCAGCTCAGACAGCGAGTGAAATGCAGAGCTAAAAATAGCCTCGGCTCCTCTATCTCCCAAACCCCATTAAGTCAGACAGGGGGTCCCTGAGCGCCAACTCCACTGCTGTTACCTACTTGCAGCACACCTTTACGATGAGATATGTGCTTTGTAAGTACAATCTGAACAAACCACAAAGGGTTTTTTTAATGGATTTTCAAAAGCAAGAACGCGTCCCAACTTAATCATCATATTTCTACTTCCTTCTCCACCAATGTGGAGCATTGCACTGTTGTGGATAAATATGACTATAATATACACCAAGCAGTTTTATCCTTAAAACCACTGCAAGGTACAATGAACAGTGTTTATGTTACCACAGTGGCATCTGGCAAGGGGTGGGGTGGGGTGGTGTGGGCTGGTGTCTGGTATTAGGAGGCAAGTGAACAGTCAGTTCTCAAAGTTGATGTGTTGGAAGCTGGAAACATGGGCAAGCGTACGAAACTAAATTAAAACTGAACCATGAAGCAATAAAAGGAGGTAGACCGCTCTGACATATCCCATTTTGCTTTCATGGGTAACAGAAGGCAACCAAATGGGCAATATTCTGCTAGGAAACTTTGGATCCTAGACTTCATGTGGATGTTACTTTAAAACATACTAACTACCTGAACATCATGGCAGACCAGGTATACCTCTATATGGCAGTGGTGTTGCCCAACAGCCTCTTTCAGCAGGATAATGTACCCTGCCATGCTGCAAAAACTGTTCAGGAATAGTTTGAGGAAATTTGGCCTCTAAATTCCCCATCTGTGGGATGTGCTGGACAAACAAGTCCAAACCATGGAGTGCAACAAGTCCGAACTGCTTGGTGCCAAAAACAACAGCACACAATTAGGACTCATGATAACACGCAGGTGGCTTAAATGCTAGGCGCAGATTGTCAATAAGTACATAATGAATGTGATAAAAAACAAAAAAAATTAAAGCATATTTTCCACCTGTGTGGTAGTCTACGCAACAGTGACAAAAATCAGTTACTTTCAAAAATCATTTCAAACTTAAATTCTTACACTGGTTAAGAAATTAAAAATAAAAACACAGTTAATTTTTTTCTGGTGTTAAATATTTTGCATATTTAGACAAATGAGACATTATGTTTCCAGGGTTACAAGTAGACAAGGAACAAAAATACCTTGTTTAATTCTGAGAATGTCGGTGCACAGAGCAGTCAGTAGGACATGACAGGAAGGAATTTGCTCGGTCTGAATTAATAGGCCATGTCTGAGTCTGACAGTTGGTTAATAAAGATGAAGGAAGGAAGATCAATATGTTCATGTGTTGTGCATATGTTCCCATTTCTGTCACTACTCTCACTATCTTTATCGCTTGCTGTCTCAGTCTGATAGACGCCATCATTCAGCAAGTGTCCTTAGCTCTCTGAGTCTCCAGATGGACTAGCGGGTGACTGAGGAGCAACTAATGACCCATGCAGAGTAGTACAAATAAGACACACAGCTCTAACTGTGCCTCCATACAGCACTCATTGAGTCCATTTACTGTAAATCATCACCAAGGACTATTGACCTGTCACCCACAGACATAACATTAACAGATCGAGCATTGATCTATTGACAGTAGTGTGAGATGGAGAGTAAAGCTGTGTCTATAATGACTGCTGTCATTATACAAAAAATATTTTTTACAAACCTACCGAAAAAAATTAACCTCTCACACCGACGCTGAAACCTGTTTATCTAACAGCAAGTTCAGTGAATTTCATTAAATCCATAAGAACAAACAGCACCGGTTAAAGGTAATGCTCAGGGTCTCATCGCACACATGGCACCCCAGTGGGAAAGGATTCCAGGATGGGTCGGGCGGTAACTAAAAGCAGCAATCAATATTTTATTTCAATCAATTTTATATTTCAGATAATTTCTATAAAAAAAGAGACAAATTACACAGCTAGCAGTTTACACATAACTGGCATAAGCTTAAGGGAATTCTGTCAAGCTAAAGCTCACAGTGGGCTTTAACATGCTATAAGTATGACTTTGATGGTAAGTTTTGGAAAGAACCCCATCAGCACTCCATTGGAGCAAAAACATTTGGAGCAAAACCATGGCAGCTGACAGTAATGAACCGAGACCAGTAACTGTAAGCCTACATCTGTGGTAGCTGATGGAAAACTTAGCTGATGACATACACAGTCAGGACTCTGTGGGTTCTGGTGGCTGAATGAATTAATACATACTGTTGCCCCAAGATGACAACAGGCCAAAATAATCCTCAGCATGGTAAAACACTGTTTAAAGGCTTGATGAGGACTGATGTTTGGAAGCAATATGCTTGCATGAACAGCGTTAATAAGGTTAATAAGGTGCTGTTGCAGTTGCCATAGAAATATGATCCATCTTTCTGGCAGTGTTTGGACAAGCCCTGATAGGACACATGACAAATGTGGCGCACCAGGTACGGACATAGGAGCCAACGGTGGGTGACGTTTAACAGAAGTGGAGTGGACTTCCTGTAATTCCTCATTAATGGGCCTACAAGACAGCTTTTTGCTGTAAAATATGATCACTGAAAAGAGCTGTGCCTTCCATTTAAAGCACAAGTGAAACAAATTTAAGTCACAGAGAAGTGACTGTGCAGGGTTCCCTTACAATCTGCCAGGAATACTACATATGGTATTAATATCAAACCCGATCCAAATAATCGAGAGAACTAGATGTAAACCTTAAACTCAGACATGATTTCTTGAAAAGCCAGAGTAATAGATGATGTATTTTGCTCCATCAAACTAAAAAACAATGTGTGAAACTCCACAGGTGAGGGGGATTGTGAAAAAAAAAATAAATCAGTGTATCACTCATTCATAGAAAAACAAATGCAAGTAGTGTGTGTGTGTGTGTGTGTGTGTGTGTGTGTGTGCTACCATCAAGTCTCCATCATAAACAGTCGTGCCGATATTAAAATTATTATAAAATAATGTTTTCTAAAAGCCTGTCTAAAGACCTTTCATATGAACCTAACATGGAGAATTTAGTATTATACTGAAAAACATATCCATTTCCAATTAATCTGTTTTCAGTTTTGTTACTCTGACAACTCTTTTCTTTCAGTGTCTTTTAACAACTACACAGACAAGCAGGATAAAAGATTAGAAAGAAATTTTAAATCTCAAACTTGTTTACCCCGACACCCCGTGCCCTCTATCAAGAACCTTCTTTGTTTTGATGAGCCTATAGATAAGCTGAAACTTTTAAAAAAATGTTGTTGCCATTAGTTAAGTATACAATGGATTAAATTTCAATTAGCATGTAAGCAATATTAAATTCTCTGAAAAATCTTCTTGCACTGTTTGTTGAGCCCCATATTTGTCAAGATTACACTATGAAAGGATGATCTAAGCTATCCTCTGCTCCCACAGATGCTTGTGTGAACTCTGCTGACCCTTAAATACATTCATGAGAATCCTAACCCTACCAGGACATACCCCAAACCCCACCTACTAAAATACTGCTAGTAATTATCTTTAGTCAGGTTTAAAAATAGACGTTTTAATGAATCCCAGGGCTAAAGAAAGCCATTAGAGCATTAGAGTGAGCTGGGTCAGCCTGGTTACTTTACTTTATACATTTCAAGAAATCACTCTGATAAGAACAAGATATTGATTGAATACATACTTATACGACTCATGAAGACTTGTCAGTGATTCAGCACTCAAATAGCATTCATTCATTTTCTGAAGCGCTTGTTCCTAATTAGGGTCACAGGGAGGCTGGCGCCCATCTCAGCCAACTCTGGGCGAGGGCAGAGTACACCTGGACAGCTTGCCAGGCCCTCACAGGGCCACTCAAATAGCAAAAAGCTTAAATAGCTAATCCATCATAAGAATTGTTGGAGGTAGGAATACACCTTGGACCTGTTGCTCCATGGCACTATGCAGGCACACACTCACACATTTAGGGGCATTTGAGTGCCTTTTTGTTGCTTTGAATTTAAGATATGTCCGCAAGAGGAGGAAAGTGCCATGGCGGTGGTCGTAAGCTGTTATTGCCAGGCGGAAAAGGGTTCGTTTCTTTCATATATTTTTTACTCCAGCTGCTTTTGTCAGTAAACTGCTTCTGCTTTTGAGATGAAGTGAAGTACCTTCTATCATTCAGCGAGGGTTCAGTTTGATGGGATACTTTGCTCAGTTGCGCTCTACAAAGTGCTAGCAAAAGCAAAACATGATAAGAAAATAAGGTCATGAGGTACTTAGAGCTGCGATGTGATTTTGGTTTGTAGAATCACTCATTGCTGCAGTCTTTCAAACTAGTATTTACTCTTTGGTTCACTAATTTGGGTCTGTAAAAAGCGGGGAATGCGCAGTAACCGTGATACAGGCCCTTTAAATCAGAAACTTTCTAATTCATAAATATTTCACTATTTATATCACCTACCCCTGAATTACATGTGAGACCTAAATTAAAGCCACACTTACCATCCTCACTGGTGTGTGTCTCCGCACCTCCTTCCTGGTCCACTTCCTCTAGGACTCCATGTTCACTATAAGGACTTTCACTGCAGACGAAACAGCAGCAGGGCGAGAAAGGTCATGGCACTGGATATATCATACTCATGACAAAACAGCTGTGAGAGAGTCACTAAAGCAATTCACCTGGGTGCTTTCATACAGATCAGGTTTCATTCAAGTGTATTACTAAACAAGCACCAGGGGGCGCTACAGCAAACACCCAAGAGTTTCAAAAATGTCGATAAAATGATGAAAAAATATAAAATGGTAAAAGTTTGTATCCCCTATGATTTCTGGCTGAAAAATCCCTAAAGAAAACTTTTTGCTATGAATATAATATGATAAATATTAAATATTTATTTTGTCCAAGAATTATGCAGTGTGTCAGAAACCATTCCACACTAAATCAGTGATTTATGATCTCTGTGAAATCTGCAGTGATCCTGCTGATGATCTCATCAATCTTGTTCAACTATCTTAGGCCAAAGATCCATCAGAGTCTGCTGTGTTCAGCTCAGTTCAGCTGTGTGGTGCTACATATACAGCAGAGGATGGTTTTCTGCAGAGCATACTTAAGATTCCCAGAGCATGTGTGTGGTGATGATGCATGATGGAGGCCATCATTGGTATTCTGAGGATTGCTGTCAGGGTGACTGGGGTGCTCTCGGAGGTGAGGTGTGTGTTTAAAGTGGAACCAACAGCCATAATACCTGATACACGCCACTGAGAGAACGAGAACAGAGAGCGAAAGAGAAAGAGTGAGAAAGTGAGAGAGAGAAGGATTTTGTCCAGGAGACCTAAACAACCCAAGGACAGATGCAAAGCGATCCATTTGAACTTGCGTTTTCTGGAGTGCAGGGTGGGGGTGTAACCCCAACACCCCCTTTCCCCAAACCCCAAAAACCCGAGGTCTTCCCCTGGAACCCGAGGAGTGGTGGGGGGGGGGGGGGGGGGGGGGGGGGGGGGGGGGGGGGGGGGGGGGGGGGGGGGGGGGGGGGGGGGGGGGG
>JBCNYG010000004.1:20469146-20503753 GCA_039654305.1 Porochilus rendahli | reverse complement strand
TGTGTGTGTGTGTGTGTGTGTGTGTGTGTGTGTGTGTGTGTGTGTGTGCAAAAACAGAACAACAATGGACATACATAAAAAAATAAATAAATCAAGCGACACAAGTCAGTCTACAAAAGGACAACTTAATAAGATCATCATCAATTGTAAAATTCTGGATGTATTATTTATAATAATAATCATATCCAGAATATAAAGAATTCATAGACATGATGTGCGGTTTTAATTACCTGCAAATGAGTATTAGCAATAAGCAACAAACTATCAAGCCATTATGCAAATGGATTTAAATACCGTAAAGCCTCTTCCTGACTCAGACAATCCTCTGATTCAGCAGCCCTGGTCCTCACAGTCCTCTTCCTGCACCGCAGCTCATTGGTCATTACAGAGGAGACTGTGCATTGTGTAATATCACACTAACGTTCATTTTAATCTCATCGTAGCCGTCAGGGATTTTGTAGTTGGTTAGCGAAGACTTGTTGGCCAGAGGAAATAGCTGTTACAAACATCTTGATAAATAACTCCAGCAATTTAACTCCTAAATCGGCGGATCTTGTCCGGGAAATCCGAAATCCGGGAAATAGGGGTACGGTAAATGAAGGGTGAAGAGTACCTGGAATAAACCCACGCAAGCACGGGAAGAACATGCAAACTCCACACAGAAACGCCCCGAGCCTGGGAATTGAACCCGGGACCTTCTTGCTTTGAGGCGGACGTGCTAACCATGGCGCCACCGTGCCGCCCAAGTCGATGGTCTCATTTGAGAAATTTGAATTGTAAAGGAAATCTATACTGTTGAAGTATAATAACATAACAAACATAATGTCATACATACCAACTGTAGATACACTTTCATTGCTACACTATTCTATCAGTGACCACAAACCATGGCATGCAAATCATCAAAGCAAAATATAAAGAAATCAAATAAAAGTCCAAAAAGACCTCAAACTGCACCATTTACAACATCTTTAGAGCCTTCACCAGGAAACAGTGCATGAATTCTTTGTGACCACATGAGAGCTATTAGCCAATTCAGCTGGACATTTACTGTTGGGTTCCCCAAAAACAATCCATTTCCCTCCTAAGGTGTCCTTCTTGTCTCTGCATTCTTCACCACATTCTGGATCATGTGCACCAAAAAAAAAACCTTTATCAATAGGATAAGCACAAATTCAGGACATCATTTATATTCCAGCCCCACACCACAGTGAGAGAGTATCTGGCAGCTATGTGAGCCTGAGGGAAAAAGATCCAGGAGTAAAAAAAGGAAAAGAAAAGAAAAAAGGAGCATCGTATAAAGGTAAGATGATCCAAGTCACTCCTATCTCATGAGGAAAAAGATGTGGGGAACGGCAGCACGATTAAAATGGAGACAGAAGCCAAAAACACCCTAGTATTGAAAGCTGGGTGAGAATCGAGATGATTATTTTAAACAATTCTTAGGATCAGACACATCTGAAGAAAGGGTGTTGATCCAGGAGCGGAACTTTTAGACTGCTCGAACATGACACAACTCAACTTTAGATCACGTCTACACGTGCAGGCACGTTAATAAAAAGCAGCGTAACTTTTAGACCCAAAATCACAGCAATGAAAGCAAAGCGAAGAAAATTCCAACAACACCAAGACCGACAGTTTCGGCTTATTATAGGTATCGGTGAAGACTGAGCTTGTGGGAAAGAGCCGAAGTTCCTGTGAATGAACCTCTTATCTCGAAGGAGCAGCTGGGAGATAAGCCAAGGGCAGTTTATAGATGTACACATGTATGCACCGCAAAAAAAAAAATGGATAAAATTTTAGATCCAGGGATTTTTGGCAGGCTGCACAGTGGCGTACTGGTCACGCCGTCCGCCTCCCTGCAAGAAGGCCTGGGTTCGATTCCCAGCTCGGGGTGTTTCTGTGTGGAGTTTGGATCTTTTCCCCGTGCTTGCCTGGGTTTCCTCCAGGTACTCTGGTTTCCTTCCATAGCTGAAAAGCATGCACAGTAGGCTAACTGGCTGTTCCAAGTCGCCCGAGTGTGAGTGTAAATGGTTGTGGTTCTGCGATGGCCTGGCGAGCCGTCCAAGGTGTACCCAGCCCTCGCCCAGAGTTGGCGGAGATGGGCGCTGGCCTCCCTGCGACCCTAATTAAGATTAAGCGCTTCAGAAAATGAATAAATTCATGTGGGAGTTCTGGGCTTGGTGGTGGTTTGCACTCTAACATGTTAATCCATGTTAGTGACTGAGAACAAATTAAAATTAAACCAATATATGCGGTTTGATTGACGTTTGGTTTCACACTATTATTCCTAAATTGAGGCAAAAAACAAACAAGAATCGACTGAGAAGTGAGTAAAGGGGCCAAAGTTCTCCAAACAATCCCATTCATCAGTCAGTAATATAGTGAGTAAAAAATGCAAACTAAATCGCCTGCCAAGTGCACACAACAATCATTCATCAACCCAGCATGGAGAACCAGGATAGATGATTAGATAATAATCAAAATAATTAGTTCACACTGTTTGGTGCATCACATCCAGCATATATCTCCTTCTTCTTCTTGTCTGTTTATCCAAACGTCCAGAACGTAGGATCTTTACAGGAATACTGCTCAGTCACTGTGGATCACTTCGGCAGCTAGCATCTACAAAACCCATACTATAATGCGTCACATGCTCAGGTCACTTCTTGCAGATGAATCACATCCAGGGTTCGATTCAAACACAACGACTCGTACGTGAAAGCACCCTTAGGCAGATTCATTACACTTTCCAGCACATCAATTATTTTCAGTCTTTACTGAACGTATTTCTTTGACAGAAAGCCAGCAGAGAGAATGGGAGGATGACAGTCTGTCTCTTTCGGAGAAGTCAGGCCAGGAGAAGTTACACCCACAAGTTGCAGGTTGGTGGACAGATTCTATGCACGTTATATGACAACCAATCTTTACAAAAAAATTTGAAGCTGCCTTCTCCAACCGTTCCCAGGACTATTGAGATCCAGTTCTGTCTGCAAACCCAGTGAGGTGCTCTCCCAGTGGGTGGTGTCGAATTCACAGCTGGAATCTGAAACGACAAGCGCAGGACAAAGAGAGTTCCCTGCAGGCCATGGATGGGTTCAATGTAACCCCACGTTCACATTCCCACCAATCAGGCTCCAGGTCGAGTCCAGGCCTCACAGCGGCCGTATTCCCAGGTAATTACAGTGGAAAGCGATACAGAAGAAGTGAGAGACAGCCCACATCCCTTCGTTTTGAGGAACTGTCACCTCAGGGCATATTTCCAGCATGCCTTCGTCTTCATCCCTCTTTCCCATGGGCATCCTGGAACAACTATAAGGCTTTAGATTTCACACAAAAATGTACTCAAAATCCCAACCAAGTGTTGTCCTAAAATATGTAGGCGTATACATGTACACAGTATGTTTTTAAAAAATAAAGGTTGTACACATTGGTAATTTTGCTTAGGGAGTACTTTTGCATAGACAGTTGACTTCGTTTTACTGGCACACAATGTTTTGGAGCCTGACCAACTGAAACAACCCCACATCGTCACACTGCCCCCACATGATCGTACATCTTTGATTCTGTCCTTTCATTCTTACTCTGAAATGCCAATTGCTCATGAGATCACATGACTTTTTCCCATTGCTCCAGAATTCAACCTTTATTCTCCGTACCAAACTGGAGGAGGGCAGTGACACGCCCAGTGGGTGGGTGAGCGGCAGAGTTCTGAATCACAGTAAAATCTTCTGTGACCATGGGATATGTCTTTCGAAAGGAGAAGTGTGTGTGCTATACATATGCATTCAGCAGGGTCAGGTTTTCCAGCATTAAATGATATTATCCATGGCTAATTAAGGTAGAAAGGTATATCGACAGACTACAGAATCTTGGGCGGCGTAAGTTTGAGTCCATACATGGACAAAGAGCAATTCCTGTGAATTTCATGAAGTTGCAGAACACAAAACAGAGAGACAGCATCTTGTGTTAGAGAAAGGCAACACTATTATGAATATCATCATGCGAAGGCTTTTTATAGTCAAAATCCAAAATCCATTCATCAGTTTACATTACAGGATTATAAACATACATGTGTCCTAGAATTCTCACCAAAACCTGTCAGGCTATTTAATTCCAGCGAACTGGCAACTGCTGGACATCAGAATTATAAATATCAAGTAATTATTTTCACAGAAATCCTGCTAGATAAGCACATTTTTCTACGAAAATCACTTATTTTACTTATAAAACAGATAACTGTAATAGATATATACACACACAGTAGAGTGCAGTGAAGATTACACACTACCACTTTTGTCTAAAAGGGCTCCTAACAAAAAGAAGAACGTCTATAATTTTTGGGTGAAAAGGTATTGAACAATGCTATTGTAGGACAAATATATTGAGGTAAAAGTATGGCTAATAAACAAAAAGAGAAAATGTAATTTTTTTTTTTTTGACTTTTGCTTAGCATGAATGAACTTCAAACCATACGGACTGGTTTATTGAGTGAAGAAATAAAAAAAAAGTGAACACTATGCCTGAAAGGTTAAATGCTGTAATCAAAGTAAAAGGTGGCCACAATAAATATTATTTTATTTTATTATTTATTATCATTTTCTCAAAAAAGAAATGATCCAACATTACATGAAATAAATAAAAGTAATTGGTTTCTGATTTTCTTAATTTTGTTAAGTGCATCACTGTATTTTTTTATTTCTTCACCCCAAAAACATTCCATATTGTTTGAAGATCATTCATGCTGTTCAAAAGTAAAAAAAATAAATAAACATTTGAGACCTTTAAATTTTTTTGAAAACTCTGCATTTTCAGTGTTTTTGTTTATTAGCCATACTTTTACCTCAACATACTTGTCGGAATAATTTTTGTTTTTTTGGTTTTCGTTGCCTAGAATAGCATTGTTCAATACATTTACACCAAAACATTATAGAGAAGTGATTTTTTACTTATTATTAGGAGCCCTTTTAGTCGAGCTATGACGGCTGTTTTGGATACGGCCGATATAAACAGGATGTCTTTATAACACTCTGGAGATTGTGACTGAGCAAAACTACAATTAAACCCAACACGCATCAATCCATCCATTCATCCAACCATCAACCCCCACATACTCTCCGCACGTGTGCAACACCACTACATTGTGGTTATACACTTAAGCTGTCAGGGCAGTTAACCATTCATCAACACACTGACACATTATCAACACAGTAATAAACTCAAGTCCCCGAGGAAGCGATGCTTCCCTGATGTATGGCAATTAAAAGATTTTTTTAATATATATTATATACTATCATACACAAGCAACGCACCCTCTAGTGTACCCATACAGAAGGTTCTGTGGTTTACTAGGCTTTTTCACATCAGTATGATGTTTACAGCTTGCACAACGCTTCATATTCTGTCTCATTTTAACAGGCACATGTTATTTGGTGTCAGAAACATTGAGTTGCCCTCTAGTAATAGAAAATAAATGTTAAATGTTTGAAACAGTAATAATTAATTTCATATCTAAAGGGAGGCCAACCATCCATTTCCTTCCTCTTATCAGATGACGGGAGGCAACAGGTCTTAGAAAGGAGATCCAGGCATCCCTCTACCCGGCGACATTCTCTTGCTCCTCCTGGGGGATTCTGAGGTGTTCACAGGCCAGACGGGATATATGATCCATCCAGCGAGTCCTGGGTCTACTCCGGGGGCCTCCTTCTATTTGGACATGCCAGTAACACTTCTAAAAGGAAGGCGACTAGGAGGCGTTCTGATAATTCATACGCCTAAACCACGTCAAATGACTCCTTTCGGTTCTACCTAGAGTCTCCTTCGCATGTCTGTGCTCCTCCCTCACCCTATCTGCAAGGCTGAGCCCAGATACCTCCCAAAGGAAATTCATTTCCTGGATCTGCGATCGCATTGTTTCGGGACCTACAGAAGTCCTTTGACCACTGGTGAGGGTTGGAACATAGTAAATCGAAAGCTTTGCTTTTTTGGCTCGGCTTCCTCTTCACCAGAACGGATCGGTGCAGCGCCTTTATTACCGCTGACGCAACACCGATATGTCTGTCCAGCTCCCGCTCCAGCAAAGGGAGGCCTACTTCCACAATTCTCTAATTTCCACAATTTAATTGCTATAACCTAGAACAGCTCCAAGTTCCGCTCCTCAGACAATCGACGACCTTTACATAAACGAGGTGCTCATTCAGCAAGAACATATGATCCTCCCCATCGAAGTGAACTTCACATATCAATCAAATTCAAACAAGCTACATTCACAAAATGCTTTTCACCAAATCCTGCGCAGTTCTCGCTCTCAGTGAAGAACCTCTTTTCGATCTAAACTGAGTGGCTCCGTGTTCGAGTTAAGTTAAAGCACTCGTGCACAGAACACCATGTCAAGTGCAGACTATTTTCAGTGTCTGCTGCTCTTCCATCCTTGAATAACAGTTTGGAGCGGCGCTATGGTTATAGCTCCTCAAAGCTATTACAGAAATAAGACAGGTCTTCTGGGAGCGTTTGCAGAAAGTACATTTCTAACCTGGAAAGACATGCAGCGGGTACAACAGATCTCTTCAACTCCTTTGTGTGGCAAGAGTTCTCAACAAAATTAGCAAAAGAAAAGACAGATAAAAACAAAGAAAGTAAGTCATTTGGTAACGCCACGTCTCTAGTGATGCTTTCTCTGAATGCACAAGGGAAAGACGTATCGGGTGTGTATAGAACTCGCTGTCAGGGGTGAATAATTTATGTGAAAACTGCAGGAAATCCACTGACCCAGCTGTCAAAGCCCAAGGCAATATTTCTGGGTGAGGCCAAATGCTAAGGTGAAAAATAAGGATTTAGGACAGCATCCTGTACTGAATTATCCATTATATCCATTTTCTGAACCACATAATCCTAAGTAGGGTCGCAGGGAGGCTGGTGCCCATCACAGCCGATTCTGGGGGCGAGGGCGGAGTACACCCTAGACAGCTCGCCAAGCCATCGCCGAGCTATGCAGCCTACTCTTGACGAAAATCAGCAATGGTTCTTTTACATGCCTCTCACCATAGTGAGAGACACGGCCGGCCTTTTATAATCCAGTTAGCTGCACTGGGGGGACCACAGTGACAACTCGATGATAGTGGGGCTTGAACCCTTGACCTTGGGATCAGTAATCCAGCACCTTACCACCGGTCTTTATGGTGTCTGCGTTGAGGTTTGGACACAAAGTGAACTCAGACTGGAGTGGACTGGTGACTCTAGAGTCCAATCCGGTGTCATAACAGCAAAATGAGTCAAAACTGCAAATATTCCAAGCTCCTTCCTAAAAAAACCAGGAAGTTCAGTTGGAACCGTTTTATCCTCATGAGATCCTGCGGACATTTTAACAAATGACTTTCCGTTCCAGCACTTTGCCTAGTTTCCATAAGTACCAAGTGCAATATACAAGAGAAATGAAAAGCGCACATACAGAAGCGTGTGCCAGGATTCAGATGGCTATGGAATATGGAAAAATCAATACATGACGTAATAAGAGGGTTCAGGTTTAAAATATGATTATGTTGTACTTCCATGTGGTTTGTCAGCTTTAAAAATGTTCTTGGATTTCTTATAATGACGAACCCTGGGGACCTAAATGGGCTGAGAGTAGGCGATGGGATGCGTACACGGAGGATATGAACTATAAAGATGTATCTCCCTCCGATAGGAAAATGATTTGAACGCTGGTTAACCAACAAGTTATTTTGTCTAACAATAGCCCAATTCAGAAAGGACCCCTATAAGTACTGCACATTCAAGAGCCACAAAAGGCTGACCACTCATTCTACAAAAGAAAGACGCCAGAAAGGCTCCATATGTGGAGCTGCTGGAGGGAGGCTTGGGACATCAGCATGGGGAACAGATCTTTATCTCCAAATGGGCTTTTATACTGGAAAGCCCTGCATAGTTATGGCTGGAACCAAACCTCCCTACAGTTTGCTCAGCATGGTTCACCCCAAAGACTGCAGATTTCACCTCAATCCAGACGAAAACGCTTTAACGTGGCAAGACAGTCAGAACCCATGACAGACACTCGTCCACGTCGCTTCAGAAAGCCGATCCGAGGGCCAGGGGGCCTAGGTGGAGATCTCTCCATTAAAGACCATAATAAAACACAATGTGAGGAAACGCCCTTTTCTCCAGTCAGACCTTAAACAGCCAGAGATCGGAGCAGGCATTTCGCTGTCATCTCAATGACCACTGGGTTGTAAAGATCAGCTCCCCCGCCCACCCGGTGCATTGGCCCCAGACATCCTCTAAAGGTAATATCACTGAAACAATGGCCACTGGCTATTGATCGTAGAGAACCTTTGCAACCTGCCCCCTTTAACGTTCAAAAGGTCAAGGTAGGAGGAAGGGAACGGGGGTCAAAGGTGATTAAACATGTAGATTAATCGCCCCTCCATCAGAGCGACGTCTAATGGCAAATCATAGCCCGGTACTACGCATTGGCAGTATGGAAAAATCTAAGCTTCTTAGATAGCAAGACTGACAAAAAAAAGAATAAAAAGTATATGATTTCCTTGCTTGTCCTTTCCTAAACAAACAACGAAAAAATTAAGATTACTGTGAACACAAACAGAGCAGAATGCAGAGGAAATACAAGTAATAGAAGAAGAAATCTACAAAGGTAGCATCTGGCTTCAAATATCAAATAAATGATCTCATAAAGTACTCTAGCCCTGTATCTTACCGGAGCTTTAACTGGCTTCCAGAGATGAAAATGTTATTATGGTGCCGGTTTTAATAATTACTAGGCAACATGAGCCGGTTTTCCTAAACTTTCCTATTAGAAAAAGTTACGCACAAACTGATTCACCATGCAGTGGGTAATAAGTGCATAATAAAACCGAGAGCAGAGAAAAGGAGCTCTTTTCAGTGCAAGGAAAATGAGTCCTAATTAGGGTCGCATGGAGGCTGGCACACATCTCAGCGAGGGCAGGGTACACCCTGAACAGACCATCGCAGGGCCAACACTCACAACTACTGACACTCACACCTAGGGGCGATTTGAAACAGCCGAATAGCCTACTATGCATGTTTTTGGACGGTGGGGGGAAACCGGAGTACCCGGAGGAAACCCACGCAAGCACAGGGAGAACATGCAAACTCCAAGCAGCAACACCCCGAGCTGGGAGTCGAACCCGGGACCTTCTTGCTGCGAGGCAGACGTGCTCACCACTATGCCACCGTGCCGTTTTTGGATTTTGACAACCTGTATTAATCCCACTAGGTAAATGATTACCTCCGAATTTAACCCACCCGAAGTGAGAACACACACGTAAACAGTGAGCACACCCACACACTCGGGGCAGTTAGATGCCTTGCTCAAGGGCACTTCAGCCATGAAGGTGGGGGAAGGGAAGGTGCAACTCACTCCCCCATCGGCACACATTTTTCCTGCTGGTTCGGGAATCGAACCAGCAACCTTTCGGTCCCAAAACCACTTCTCTATCCATTATACCAAAATGCAACCCACTGATTTATATTTAAAAGAATAAAATGTGTGAATGTTGATCAGGCCCCGTGGAAGACAAACAACGCAGGTGCTTTGTTGGACCATGTCTGACTGCTGCTCATCTGCTTGTAAACAACCGCGGGTAATCAGCACATGTCGCCTAGGAAACATACACTCAACCATCAGCCCAAGCTTCTTATCATGAACGCAGCTGGGAGAGGAGTGAGTGCATGTTTACAAAACCTAATGAGGCAACTATTCCATGTCGTCCCGTCTCCTCGCTGCTTCTCACCGCCAACACTCAAGAACAAATCGGCACCAAGTTATCGAGTCAGTCAGGCGCTTATTTATATCAAGCAGCGAGTGGAGTGTTACGAATGTCACCTGACTACAAAATCATTTCTAATTTCAGTTGTGTAACCAACGAGCCAAGTGTCTGATGGTGCTCTTTTCAGATTTCATCACATTACTCATAAGCTTGTGAGAACTGACAGTGTGATGATTCACGGGTTAAATAGAGGTAACGTTTAAAAATAAGTCTCATACGATATTTGGTACAGCTCAGGTTGATAACTTTAATACAAGTACACTTCATCCTGCATTTCCCGAATTATTAGGGGTGATAGGCTGTCCGGGAACCTCAAAAGTCTGGCAATCGCTAATGTCCGGGGTCCGTCTGGCAATCGCGATTATTCAGCAGCAGTCCCGGACCCTTACGACACTTATCCGAAACTCAATACACAATTTCGTGTTTCCACAAACGTAAGGAGCGAATCAGCACATTCTTTTATCACATTCATTTTAAATGTGGGTTTCAATGTGTTATTTCATGACGCTCTGCAGTTTCGTTTGCGTCCATCCACTCGGAGGGAAGAGGCCGGACAGGAGGGAAGTTGGAAAATCATGACCGACCCGAACTTTCATCATCGATTCCCAGACTTGACCGAGCATTTTTCCAGTGTTACCAAAAAATGTGCGGCTGGAAATCCGAAATCCGGGAAATCGAGGGTAGCGTGTTCGCAGAGACTACATTTATTTCAGAAGTAAAATGAAGGTAATCACAATGATTGAAATGAGATAACAAGAGACTCACAAAATTCTTACAAATAATATTTTTTACTAAAACCTTTCATCAAGAATATACAACTGTGGTCATTTTTTAAATGAATGAATCCATTTAGTTATCTACACTCACACACACACACACACACACACTTCTATTTACCCGGTTCACAATCTATGATTAGGTACATTTCAGATACTATATATATATTTATATACACAATATACAATACTATATATCGCTTCTGGTGATGTCCAGGCATGTCGAGTGTTTCCGGGTTAAAAGGAACATGACGTGTTAAATGTAAATCCTGGCCAAAGTTTCCCTTTAACCAAATCCAAAAGCAGTGTGGTCAGTGCCTCAGGACAATAGCTGGTGTCAGTGTCCTGCAAATCACGCTACGTCACTGACCCCCATTGTGCGGTGAAGGAATGGTATGTGGGGAGGGGAAGCGGTGTTAATAGGATGGGGTGAAAAGCTCTGCAGGCGCTGAAAGGCCGGTCAGGAGCTCGACTTAGTCTATCAAACACTGGAGAGTGAGAGTGGCCACAGATGGTGCCGTCAATAACCTTCACGCCCTCCACCGTGCCATCAAGAAGGAACACACACACACACACACACCCTGGCTTGAATGTGGTATAAGTACTTAGAGGAAACAGCAGATGGTCAGTGTGTGTGCCAATAAAACATCATGACCTGAAGTATCTACAGGAGAACCTTTCGCTGGTTTGAGAGTGAACCCGAGGATCACTCATGAGCGGCGAGTAAATGAGGAAGGCGGCTGTCAAGAAGTGAGCTCAGCCTAATTGCTTCTAATTGAGTTGAACTGAAAACTCGAGGATTCAGAATGCATCCTGAGCATCAATGATATCAGATCCCCATTAAAAAAATTGTTCGGTCCACTTAAAATAAGTGACACCTGAAAGCCTACATTCATTCATACAGCTGTAGAAACCATTTTATTCTGATCAGTGTCCAAACTTTTCCAGGAAGTGCGGTAATACGCTCTGGACGGGATGGTGGTCTGGCATACGGCACCACACATACACACAGAGACAGAAAGAGAGAGAAAGAACTTAGCTTACCGGATATCTACTGACATGACTTGATGTTTGTTTGTTTTTTGGCAGCGGTGGCGAGGGTGGGTGGGAGGAGGTGTTATAGTATAAACCAGAGCATCCCTGAGGAAACCCACACTGGCACAGGAGAGCATGAAACTCCATACATACATTAATCTGAGCCCAGACTTATACTAGGAGCGCTGGACCTGAGAACAATACCATCTACGCCACCAATCCACCCTTCATTTTAACTTCATAACAACTGAGGGGATATCTGTAGCCATTTAGCATTTTAAAATAAATTAATATAAATATTAAGGCGCTGCTTAAAGCAGAGTTTGCATTTATTTTCAGTAAAAAAACAACTATAATGTTACTCACTGCCTTATCACTGGTACTCAAAAACCTATTTCTTCTCAAGAAGAAAAACAAATTTCTACTCCTGGTTAATCAAGCGTCAGTCAGCAGAAACTGGTTTTGGCATGAGATAAAAAAAATTTTTAACTTGGGCTGCCTGTCAAAAGTTTTAGAACACGCCTTTTTTTCAGGCTTATTGACATTTTATTTGTTCACGTCAAACAAATTCCCTGAAAAGGAATGAAAGGTACGCGGCAGAACGACCAAGCTGCTTTGGGATGAAGTGTAAAGAAGGGCGAAGGCAAAGCAAATAGCAAGTGTGACATATTTATGGGAACTTCTGCAACAGTGTTGGAAAGAACTTTCACAACAATGTTAGATTTGCGTCGTTGGTAGAATGTCATCGCTGTAATAACATCTGAGGAGTCAAAAATGTGATCAAACTGTGCCAGACAAAAGAATTCCGCCATTAAAAAAAAATTCAAAATTTTTTATTTGTTCTATGCTTTAATATCAAAAAACACAGAGACATTAAACCATTTAAATTTTAATAAAACCTGAAGGAACTGGGCGTGTTCTAAAACCAGTAGTGTACTTCCACACTCGCAAGATCAAACCTGATCTAACAGTCAAGATCAAACCTGATCTAACAGTCAAGATCAAACCTGATCTAACAGTCAAGATCAAACCTGATCTAACACTCAAGATCAAACCTGATCTAACAGTCAAGATCAAACCTGATCTAACACTCAAGAATAAACCTGATCTAACACTCAAGATTAGACCTGATCTAACATTTCAGATCAAACCTGATCTAACACTCAAGATTAAACCTGATCAAACAGTCAAGATTAAACCTGTTCTAACACTCAAGATTAAACCTGTTCTAACACTCAAGATCAAACCTGATCTAACACTCAAGATCAAACCTGATCTAACACTCAAGATTAAACCTGATCTAACAGCAATTTAAATCCTGGGTTTCGTATTTCAGTCTGAGCAGCAAACATTGTTTCTCAGATCCGTAACATGCAACACAATCTGCTGAAAGTGGACTGTGTGTTTTGTTTCAGTGAAGACCTTTCAATGCTTTTTTTTATTATTTATTATAAACTTATTTATTATAACTGTGAAATTGCTCTCCTATAAACCTTCACTGACCTTACCCAATCCCCTGCAGCAAGCCGGCATTTCACACATCCCAGAGCTGCCATAAAGGCAATGTGTAACCGAAGAACGAGTCCGAAACGACTGCGTATTCTCCTGGGCCTCTGAGATCCTCGCAGATGGTGCTATGAAGACATCACTGGACTGTGAAATATGTGATACATTGATTTTAAGCAATGAAGTGAGCCCTGCTGTCTCACTAACTAAAGGTTCGTCATATCATAAGCCGTAATTCGCCACTGGCTTCCTATTTTACCAGAATATATAACAGAACAATCAACAAAATACGATAAACGGCGTTCTTTAAAATGACCTTGAAAACCATTTGAAAGCCGAAGTTCCCGCCTCTCAGTTTATTTATGCACAAATTACAGCTAGGTTCAAAAAAAATAACGAGTGCCTGCAAGGATTAATCCAAAAGACAGAAGTAACCCCTGTGAACTGCACTCCACCTCTCAGTACATAGCATCTCAACACACGCATCCTACTGGAAATCAGTGCATACGAAGGTCACAAGGGCTGATCTTATGAAGACCGGAGGTAGCTCAGCTGTCAGCAAGTGGCATGAGAGAGCCAGCGAGTCATAACCCGAAGTCACAAATGAAATGGCATCACGCTAATGGCCTGGCCACGAGAAAACAAGCGTAGAGCACTTCGCTCAGCTCGTCCAGAGACCACATGATCGCCTACTCTTCTTCTGCACCTGCTCTAGTGCAAAGAGAATCAGCCACACAAAACACGAACGCAAGCCCTGGAGAGCAGTTCAGGTTGTACTCAACCTTCACCTAGAGTCGGCTGAGATAGGCACTGGCCTCCCCGCGGACCTAGTAAGATGTGAGGAGGCTCGGGCATCTGATTAGAACGCCTCCCTGGTGTGGTGTTTCGGCCATGTCTGACCAGGAAGAGACCTCGTGGCCGACCCAAAAATACCTTCATGTGTTGACAATTTAAGCTGTATATGACCACAGAAAAAAAAATCTATACATTTTGGTGTTTCAAGCATATGAAGTAACGTCCCCAGATACTTTGTCAACTCTGTCATGTCAACTCTCTTATAATCCAGTAATAATATTGCTGTAATTTTTGATTCAAAAAAGCTGGGGCTTCAAAACTTTCCAGAGATATACTCTGTACTGTAGTGTTTACTTGTAGATATTTTGCAAATAATTCTGTGACAATTATTTCCTTGGGAAAGTGCAATAAGAAATGACACACTTTCACAAGAATGACCCGTATACCACTGTTCTCCAAATGTTACCTGATGTGATTACCGATATTTCATCTGATGTTGTTACGATCCATACCAACATCACTCTGATTCGTACGGATGCTGCTCCAACGTGACTCTGATAATGTATTCACATTTATTTTTAAAATTTTCTGGACAATTTATTCCGGGAATGCTTCCCGAAGTTGGTCCCGTTTTTTTTTTTTTTCAAAATTGAACAAAGATCACGACTGATGTTACGCTGAGCTTTTCCGATGGTTCCCTGATGTACTCCGAACACACACGCGCATACAAAATAACCACCAAATTTTTCAACACTCCCAAAATATATCACTCTTCCCTTAAGTTTGTCCTCTGATGTTCTCAGATGTTCTCCAACTTCCTCCGATGTAACATCACAATATGATTGGTGCAAATCAGGTTCATGATCAATATCATGTGAGCACAGTTTTAACCGCTGATTAACACCTAGATAGTAAAAACATGTTTTAGCACTACAGTATCTGTTTGTTTGACAGACATAATACAGAGCAGAACTGCATTTATACCATCCGAGGTTTGCAATCTGTTGCGTCAGCTCCCCTGACACTTTCAATCGCTGTCAGCAAGCAGCGACAAGAACGCCGATTTATATTAAAGACTTAGTTACTGTCTATTCCTTGCTACTTAAGTCACAGACTGTAGGCATGTGATCCATAACGGATTTGTACTGATGAGGCTGGATATTGAGTACAAATGTTCCAACGGCTCACTGAGTAAGACTGAAATCTGTGCCCTAAGCATACTAAACACAAGCAGTTAAACCTAAATCACCTTCATAATTCATTTCAGGGTGTGAGGGGTGCTGTTCCTTCCACACTGTGAATGTCCGTGCACAGGAAAGACAACCTGGGCACCAACAAAAGGTCAATTTTATTTCTGTATCGGGGGTCACACTGCCGCCTCATGGCGAGATGTTTCTGGGTTTGAACCTCGCAGCCGACTGGTGCCTTTCTGAGTGGGGTTTGCGTCTTCCCTCAGTGCTTGTGTGGGTTTCCTCAGGGTATTCTGGTTTCCTCCTACACTTCAAAGACGTGCACCTTAGGTCAAGAGGCTAGTCTTAATCGTCCATAGGTGTGAATGTCAGTGCGAATGGTTGTTTGGGTCGGTTTTATCTCTGCAACAGGCTGGTGACCAGGTCAGGTCGGATTCTCGCCTCTTACCCAAAGTCATGGGTATTTCAGCATATTTGATGGGTAAATGGACGGATTGATTTTGGTAAATTCACTCTGAGAAGTGTTACATGACCAGCAGAAATGATCAACAGTGTGCACATTCATTATCAAGGGACACACTGATAACACCGGGATGTTTATCTCAGACAACACGTCCAACACGCTACACAACACCAAGTAGATCAACATCAGCAGTAAGCAGGTGGAGCTTAAATCGGTATTATAGAAAGAATGCCAACAGGCTAAAATCCAAACACCCACAGGTCCGGTCACGACTGGCCGGAAATAAGCCGATAAAGATGCATTCCAATCTTCTCCTTGGATGCTCCCGAGTTACCGGATCATAGTTAACCTACTTATTACCACGTTATTACTGACACACACACACACACGCAATCAGGTCTCTGTGCAAACACAGTCTGAGAACATGCAGACGCTGGTGGCAGGTTAACAAAGCATAACAAAATTATTGACGTTAGAAATGATTTGCAATGCAAAGATCGCAAGAAAGTTGAAAGCGATTGTAAAAAGGAAAGCAATGTAGTAAATGTAGTAAGTGGTTGACTATTCAAACATGATCAAACCAAAACATTGAGCTTTTTTATGAAAGTTATTGACACTCTTCGAATCCAAACTTCGAAACAAAATGCCTCACAGCTCTTTAACTGGATAAAGTGAAACGCCGCGAGCCTACTGGGTAACATCATCGCAGTTGAAAACTACTCAAAATATAATTGGCTCTCTGATTGGTCAGACGCGTGGTCTCAATCTGTCAACATCTTAACTCTATTTGGGTTTATTTACAAATAAAAATGCACAATAATCCATTCCATCCAATCCACTTTTCTGTGAATAGAAGTTTTTCTCACGTTTATGGGCGGAGTCCTGAATGTTAGTAATTGAAACAGTCAGCAGGTTTTCTACCATGCAAAACTCTAGACAGTCGACAGAGGACTTAGTGCCTTCTGCTCTTTAAAAATGTCTGATTATCTTTAAAAGGGAGTAAAAGAATGATGCGGACATCGTGTTATTTTATGGATGTTCCACCACATTCACTGTACCTATTAATGGTACATAAAACTACAACATACCATTCATTCATGTTATGAACCTCTTAATCCTAATTAGGGTCGCGGGGAGGCTGGTGCCCATCTTAGCCGACTCTGCAATGGTTTGTTAACACGCCTCTCACCACAGACTGTGAGAGACACAGCTGGCCTTTGATATCCCAGTTAGTGGGGCACCTTACCAGCAGCCTACCACCAAGCCACCAAGCCACCACTGCCAACATATCATTCATTAATAAATTTAAAAATATTAAACAGCTGTAGTGTAAGAGAAATAAAACACATATCATGTGCTAACAGGTGGTAACATTACGTGCAGCCAATGAGGCACTGTTTTTTTTTTTTTTTCCAATAACAGCGTTTACTGTCATCTTTTATTCTACACTTATTGCACTGTTCTGTTGAATATACGGTTCTGACTGGTCATTTCTATCAAATTATAGATTCATTTAGTAAGCATCCATGTAATAAGCCAGACATTATACAGAGCGCCGGTCTTTATTATAAAATAAATCTGTTGTGGGTAATTCATGACCTCTCCTCTATGCATCCGAGCTCTACATGACACAGTTAATGTTTATCCACAACAAGTGTCTAACTGACCACTTATAAATAAATCTCTCCAATATTCACCTACCCACAAAAACAATGCGGATCTGAACTGTTCATGTTATCAGAATATTCCGGACTAGGAAACCACGAACAGAGCATTATAAATAAGGGACTTTTCAACAAAAAAAATGTCCCTCAGGTTAATTAGTCAGTTTTTCCTACAGTTGTGCAGTAAGGCACGGTGATCTAAGTGGTGGAATTACAGCATAGTGTGGATGTTTGTGCATCTGTAATGAGCTGCTGAGTGAATAACTGTACATGACGGCTTATTAAGCCTTAGTCATCACTGCCACATTCCTGCCATATGACTGCTGAGCAACTTCAGTTATGTGAATTTCCCCTCTGCATTTAACCCATTCAAAGCACACACACGCACACACACGCGCACACACACACACACACACGTGCGTGGAGCAGTGAGCAAACAACACATTTTTTCTGCCTGGTTCGAGATTCAAACCAGCAACCTTTCGCTCCCAACCCCATTTCTCTAACCATTATCTCTCACATCTCTCTTTATTCCCTCCTTACAGGGTCTCTCTAAAGAAACATGCATAACAAACATGTCATCCATGATCTCAGGCCAAATCCCTACAATTACTTCATGCCAGCAGATGCTTCTTTCCGTGGTTACAGGAGGAAACAAGCAGAGATGTATACATGAAAATAACATTAACTTTTCAAGGGTGATAATGTGTAATCATAAGTATAACCTATTTGAATTAGCAGTAACTACGTTTTATAGATCAGGTTGGTACAACGGCAAATTACAAAGAAGGGTTTTAAATTTGAGAGGTAAACAAAATCACGATTCATTAAGTAACAAAAACCTGAAATTACCATTTGTAGCACAGCACAATAGACGGTGTACACCAAAACGGTGAGCGAACTAATAACTTATGAAAATTTAGTATAGCACACATAAAACATTTTAAACACTGTAAACAATCAGTCACATACAGGAAACTAAATAACTTTTTTGTTAAATCACAGCAGAAAAGAATATAATATGCGATAGGCCGCAAAGCATGACGGGAATTACTCTAATGAGCAAACCCTTCATTTGACGCCTGGAAATAGCAAGGTGGTTGAAAATAATTGCTCACAATAAAATTATAGAGTATAAAAAAAACCTCCATACTTGTGTCGTATACAGGATATTTACACATTTTATAAATATAAATATACTTAATTTAGCTCTGTGCTAGCTATGAAACCCCACTCTCCTCTGTAAAAACCCACTTTAATGAAGAGATAAACAAACCCTGGAAGTTTTATCTGATGGTTTTGTGCCCCCTCACCTTTGACTTGACTCTCGTACTCCGTGATGATCTCTTTATCCTTTTTAAACTTGGCAGGAGGATGCGACATTTTCCAGCCGTGCTCTCCGTGTAGCCCGAAGGACGAGTTGCTAAGAGGTTTATTTAGTAAACAGCGATCCGGAGGAGGAAGTTCCGACTATCAGAACCAAAGCATCCCGGGGATCTTGGACTTCTCCGGCCGGAAACGAGGCGTGCGGGCGGTCAGTCGCGGTGTTATCGGGGTCTGTGATGCGCTCGAGCCGCGGGGGATCCACCGTCAGCGAGCGCGCGAGCGAGAAACCGTTTTTTACCTCAGAGCGCCGAGTTCCAAAAATCACCACAGCGCTAAACGAACACCTCCCTTAACTTCACTCAAACTACCTGTACATCCCTAAAACCGATTCTTCACACCACTTACCTACTCACTCACATACATTAACCTGTTGATCAGTAAACAGATCCCCCCACGGCAGGACCCTTGCTTTCAGCTCGACTTCCACTGGATTTGCGCGAGGCGCATCTGTTACTGAGATTCTGTGGGAACGGGGGAGGGATCAGACCTCGGGTTGCCAGATTACACAATATCGTACGGTTGATTTCAATCCTAAAATGGTCCACAATATTAGGAACAATATAAAAACTAATTTTTTATAATCTATTGTCCGTTCCGATTTAGTCCCCATGCAAAATATTAAGTAGAAATTACTATAATTGTATTTGTTACTTCTACCAATCTGGCAACACTATTCGGCGCAGCACGCGGGCGGAAGCGCAGGATGGACACGGTTTTCCATGTAATACAAACTTTTCTACCAATGTAGGCCGTGCTGTTTGAATTGTGCCAGAGATACATGCTTAGTAATAATTTTTACAAAGTATTATACGGAGCAGAAAGTCACACGGTTAAGTAATCATTAAGCACTCAGCGATTTTCATTGAAGCAGATTTTTTTCCCACCGCGTGAACTCTTCTTCGAGATGTTCCCTGCACTGCCACCTTGTGGTAAAGCTCGTCACTACAAGTCAATAACGCCGTGATTTAACTCCACTTACATTATACTGTATCTCAATGTCAGTCCATTAGATTAAGACATATGATAAAATGTACATTAGATTCGAATGAATATGCAAATTGTGCATATGTGAATTAATACAGAAAATAATTCTGACTGGTGTTAAATACATAAATACACAAACATAAACTGGTGTAGTGGTTTGGCACGTTCTCCTCACAGCAATAAGGTCCTGGGTTTTAATTTCTGGGCTTGAGTGTGGTAGAATGCATGTTCTCCTTTGGGTACTTCGGTTTCCTCCCACAGCTGAAGGCATGCACATTATGCTCGCTGGCTGTTTCAAACTGAACCTAGATGTCAGTGCGAATGGTTGTGGGGTACCCTGCCATGGTCTGGCGAGCTGTTTATCATATACCCCTCCTTTGCCACAAGTCAGCTGACATGGGCACCAGCCTCCTTTGCAACCCTAGCACGATTCAGCTGTTTGGTAAATGAGTGTGTGAGTGGGTGATTCTAATATAAATGTTATAGTTTGTTTCAGCACCATTCATTTATTCAGTCTTCAGTAAGCACTTTTTCCTACGCAGGGTTATGACTGATGCGGGGACGTGAGCTTGGGATGCACAGAATCGAACGTCAGTCTATTGCAGGGCAACATGCATACACATTCACACTTCAACATAGAGACGGTGAAACTCACAGTATCCCAAAGTGAGGATCAAACTGAGGACCCAGTGCACAGGCATGAGGTGACCGCTCTACCTGCTGTACTAGCATAAACAAGGAAATCACTTAATTATAGGCTCCGTTCTTTTAATTCTATTGCAGTGAGATATTTCAGATGATTAAATTATTAAAGAAAACACAAAGTCAATCCCATACAACAAAATACTATTAAAACACAATTTAAAGGTAAAACATGACCATTATAATATGCAATACATGTCATTGCCTAGCAGCATATGAGACAACCAATAAAGTTGACTTAAATTAGTGTACAAAGACATACTAATATTAACCAAAATATTAATGAATGTAATAAATAGGAGTCTGGTTTGGAATTATGCAGTAAACAAGTGACAAGGGATGCACCCACCCAGCACTGCATTAAAGGTGAATACTGTTATATTCATACAACATAAATAATGGACATGAGCGCACAAATGACCATCATGCTTGTCACGATCATGGCTGTAAGGATTCCCATGAGTCTTACAGGCAATTTTTAAGAGCAATAGAATTTGGAAACATGGGATTGGTGCACCGCCATAAACGATTGCAAGCTACAGAAGTTTGACACTAAAGTGATTTTAACCCTACATCTCTTCCTAGTTCAGTTTAAAGAAGGACTCCTCCAGGACTTCTGTAAACTTGTCCTTCATCTGCTGACGGAATCCAGTGTACCACTCCAGCAGCCTCATTCTCCTCTCTGTCTTCTCAGCCTGTGTCATCACCCTCTCCTTCTCCAGGATGGCTGGCAGCTCCTTCCAGTCCTTGAGGAACACGAAGGGTGCCCCTGCATCTTTGAGCAGCCGAAGAGGGGAGCTGCGGCCGTTGGCACAGCCTCCCGGAGTCAGGACGTCCTCCACCACGGGCACAGAGCCATAGGCACAGGCCTCGTAGATGCGGTAGCACTCGGTGTTTACTCCAACCGGGCACAGGGTCAAGTCGCTCTGAGCCAGAGCCATCTGGTACTGTCTGGAGGTTTCTGCCGTCTCCTGAGGAAGCCACCTGAGGGACAGGAATCGTCATGTCACCTTGGATACAATCATGTTGGGAATACAGGCTTGTTGTTGTCTGCTGAGGAAAAGATGCGAACTGCAAGGGCGGGATGTAGCGCCAGGAGCACTGAATACACATTACATTACAGTGTGTATCGTTTTAATCAGATAAACACCTTGTAGACATTCGATTTTAATGATGAACTAACAGCACAAAACACATACTTGTCCCGAGCGTTTGTGAGACATTGTTTTTCCAAGCCATTCTGCTTCAAGACAGTCATGAGACTTTCCCGAGAGGAGTTCTTGTAGACCGTGCCCAAGAAGTTGCAGATGTACGGCCGCACGGTGCTTACCATTTGTGTATTTGGTGTTACAACTGGGAAGTGTCTATACCTGTTGAGTAAGAGAAGGAAAGGAACCAAGAAAGGATTAAAAATGAAAACAGTCTTAAGCTACACTTAATAATCCACTGATATACTTAATAATACTCTGATTAATAAAAATACAAATACTTTTTAACTAAAGTAAAAAAATTGAAGGAAGTACAAATACTTTGTTGCTGTACTTCAGCTGTAAAGCGTCAGCACATGCCAATTACAGAAACAAAGTGAGTGTGTTATGGAACAAGTTGTCAGGAAAAACGTTCACTGCCAGAGTATTTCACTTAGGGATTTCATGAAATGACTAAAATCTCTAGAAATGTCATGTTACTGAAATAATTGGTGTGATATTACTCAATTTTACTGGACATGTTTTAGGAAGATTGTGAAATATCACTTTTGCTGATGATGATTCTTTAAGTAAATGGATGACCATGAGGAGAAGTTGGGTTAGAGATGCTTCTACATTTTGGTCATGCAGCTTTGCCTTTAAAGTCAAATATTCTAGAAAAGTTTATAGTGTTAAAGTTGCATCTTGACATAATTAACTTATAGAGATATTGCAGTGTTAGTATTAATGAGCGGAAACATTTTCGCAAAATGACTAAAGCAGTATTCCAGTAATTACATGAAATTCCTAGAGATTTTAGTCATTTCAGGAAATGACTGGATACACAATCTGACTGTAGCACACACACATACATTCAGGATGAAGCTCGTATCAAAATGGTGATAAAGAACCTCACGGTTTGTGACTGTCACTAACTATAAATTCTATAAATGCAACAAAATGAACCAAAAAATATGAAATACAAAAAAATGATACCCCGCAGCCCAAGCCCCATATTATAAAAAGTTCCCCCGGTCCCAAGATGAACACCAAAAATAGTAATGATCGATGATAGCATTTTTGAGCTAGTGAATGAGATGTAAATTCAAGATGGCAGCTGTGGAGGCCATATTGGATCTTTTTTTTTACTCCCTTATTTTTCTCCCATAACTTAATCATATCCAATTCCCACCCTTCAAGTATTGCCTTCCCTATCACACCACCACCACCCAGGGAGGGGTGTAAGCATGCACATGCCCCTCTGTGACCTGCAATGCTACCACCCGCCTCTTTTCGAACTGCTGCGTCTGCGCATTTGGGGGCAGTCTAACAAGCCCCCAGATACAAAAAGCACTTATTTGTCCCCTCGTCCAAATCAGTTCACAGAAGTCCATGACTGGCCTGTGATCACTGTGAGTGACAGGAAAGTGAGCATATGCTATCCCTCCCTCCCATGAGAGCTCAGCCAATTAGTTCCCATGGACACCCGGTCACGGATGGCTCATTTGATTCTATGAAATAGTTTCATGCAAGTTAAAAAAATTATATGTAATGATTATATTTTAAATACACAGTAGAACAATAAGCCTTAACGAATTTCTTAACAAAACAACTGAATTGGAAAATAAAGTCATACGTGGCTACACCAAGAGGCCACTGGAAGACATCCTTATCGTTGACCCAGGGACTGTCATAGACGAGGAAGAGGAGGTCCACAAAGCCTCCAGATCTCTTCAGATAAGGACTGATCCATTCATTAGTGCACTGCTCACTGCCCAGTAAGACCACAGCGACCTTGGAGATGGTGTGAGCCTGCACTAGAGTCTGCACATGCTGTAGCCACTGGACAGAGTAAGAGATTTTCTGCTGTTCACGACCGTTCAACACCAACACCACGCTGTCTGTATCCAGAGGTATGTGTCCCTGCACCACTGCTGGGCCTGTGTAGAAACTGCCAGAAATTAAATATGCGTGAGAGGTTTTCAAGCACAAATAAATAAATAAATAAAAAATCTCATACTGTTTATGGCCACTAAGTTACATGTGACGTTTTATTAAAAGACTGGGGTTTTCCTTTTTACCTTGGGGACAGCTAAATCTGACTATCCACATGTTCTGATATCTCGGAGTCCTTGATCTGTGGATGACTGGAGGGGGTGTCTTTAAATACAAATCAGTAATGGTACTCTACTTCACTTTATCTCCCTGACCTGCACTGAACAGTCTACAAATAACATGGAAACTACTGTGATACAACTCTGATTTTATAGCAACTTCATTCTCATTCATTAAAGTGCACAGAGAATAAATATTACTTAATTACACACTGCCGGTATGTATATGAACATATGCATTGACCTTATGTCTGTAGACAAGTGATACTGATAAATCCCAGACCAGCTGCTATGCTGGTGCACCACCACACTCTTTTACATAATCAAACAGTCCAAACTACCATATATGGTAAACACCGTCCTAATAAAAATGCGCTCACTAAAGGAAAACAGTCTTCAGAGGAAACATAAAAGCCGTATTTTGATTTGCTTCCTGAATTACTCGTATGATACTTGTTGTATTGTTCCTGTGACTATTCTCCCTGCCATTTTCCCACCCATTGCCCATTTCTTCCCTTGTCTTATGACAGCTACCACAACACGGAAAAGGTCACAACATGCTTCTTCCCAGGCACGTGATGCCAAACAGCTGCATTTTTTCTTATTTGTCATACTTCATGTGATATCAGGAGAGGTGTACCATACTCTGTGGAAACTGGCTAGTGTCACTGTGAGTGACAGGGAAGAGAGTATAATCCCTTCCATCATAGCAGCAGGAAGCCACACTCCCCAAGATTCAAACCGGTGATCTCTGAACGAAAGGGTGAAGGCTTTTCTGTTGTCCCAAAAGCCCAAATTTTTGCCAATTTAAAAGCCAAGACAGTGAAACTGATAAAGCAGGAAACTGTGGACAACAATCCTAAATGTCACGCAAGTGACAATAGAGAGGCGACTAATTCTCCTTCTGCATGGTTGCTGCTCTCAACATGACCAGACTTGAAGTAATTTTCACCTCTTTTCCCTCTGTTTTAATCACGCTGGAAGATTGCCATGTTGTTGCTGGTAACAAAGTGTTTTTTTTTCTTTTTTGTGGGTGTTTTTAGGTTTTACTTGTTGTTTTGCACTAATCAAAACCCATTAGAGTTGCAAGGAGGCTGGTGCCTATCTTAGCCGACACAGGGCACGAACAGCTCGCCGGACCATCGCAGGGCCAACGCGCGCGCGCACACACACAACCACTCACCGATCATATGTGTACATCACTGTGCAATTCAAATGGGAGCAAAAGAAATTGTTAAGACTTTTGCTGTTGACTGCTCTTCATGTTTGCTACTTTTTTAATGAAATGATACAGAAGTGAGGAGGCGGGACTTTGACTCCCTTCTGAACTGAACAAACAAGAAGCCACTTCTCACCCTGAGCATTAAAACTGATATACTTCTTCAAACAAATCTTAAATCATACCATCATCCACATCAATGTTTAAACATACCTATTAAAATATTTTATTTGCCAGCAAAAAGTTAACATAACAGCAAAAATTAACATTCTGCACAAACACATGTGTATGCAGGGTTCAGACACAAAACTGTGTGCGGGACTGAGTGATAAACAAGGTGACTGATTCCTTCAATACATCACAAAATTACCTGAAATTGATCTTCCCTGACTGAATCTCTCCTTCCCTCCACTGACCCGTCTTGTCGGTGGGGTTCAAAGGCCCCTCTAAAATGTGTTCCCACAAGTAAAGCCCTGGGAGAAAGAATAAAAACGTGAGTATGTTCTCTGTGGAAAAAAATATTCAATAATTCATATACTGTACATTTCATATTTTACAGAGACACTCAAAAAACTGTAACTGACAGGATTCCCGTAATGTGGCTAAACGTTTACAGACACCTGATTATCACACCCCTATGTGGTTATTCCCCAAACTACTGTTGGAAAAAAAAAAAAATATTAAAAGCGCACTCCTAAAACTAGTGAAAAGTCTTCCCACAGGAGTCTTCATATACTTTTGGTCTTTTAGTGCACCTAACATAGGTCTCTGGGTGGATTCCAAGACTACACAAATCCCCTCCATGACTGTGAGTGGGGTATGATAATAATTAGACACTTACCAACAGCTGCTTTACCCCAGATTTGAACTTTATATCTTTTGGGCCTGCTCTTTGCAATGCGCTCCTGATACGATCGGTAAGCCTCTCTCCGTTTCTGCAGCACAGAGATAGAGTCTGCACGCTCGTCCTCCTCCCACGGGTTCCATTCTTCCTCGCCTGCTCTGGACTGCTCTACAATCAGGAAAACTTATTCAATAAGAAAAAGCTGTTATATACAATCTCCTGGAGATCACCAGGATTGAAGAACATCCTCACTGCACGTATATATATTTATTTATATGCATTTTCATTTGTGGTGTTCTTGTTTACAGCAACACATCACCACCCTCGACAGGAATCCTGAGCTTTCCTTTTGTAAAGAATTCCAGACTTCATTTACTGACATTAACATGACATGCGCCTGCTCTCTCCACTTGACTTATCCACACATGTTACTGTTTACATATACCCGTATGCCTATATTTAGATTTCTCTTATCCTTAAATCACTACATACCAGAGTTTGCATTGCATAGTTTACTTGCACATACTCGCCATTCACAACAACAAACAGCTCAAAATATTAAATACATGGATGCATTTTGATTCACTCACAACAACAAACGACTCGTATACGCGAGTCGGTTCAGTGTCCACCTAAAAGAGTTGACTCATCACTGGTAATGCGCATTATGATGATGAATGCAGAGAAAAATAAAAAGGGAACGCCTTTTAAAACTAAACATTTGTATCATTGGTGTTTTTAGCATTTATTTGGAAAAAATAAATCAATATGTTTTAAATAAATCAGATTTTCCATGCACCTTACCCTGCACAAGCCCTGTCTGTCAGATGATTGTGTTACACTGATAACTTTTAATCCTGATTATTCTGGATTTCTATTTTATACGCCACAAAACCTACATAACGACTTTAGCATGCTAGCAAGCTAATTAGGATTAGCATACCTGCAGGTGCAGAGCCCTTTTTCACCACCCTGTGCACGCGAGTGATAATTTTCTTATTGAAAAAAACATTGTACGCCGCGTACAATGAAAAAACAACATACGCCAAAACAACAATTATCGCTATCTTCCTACGAATCAGCCTCATTATTAAAAAGCTGTTGAGCAGCCATCCTGTGCTGAGCCCTTCCTTTTTGCCACCCGCTTTCTGCCAAACACCACCCTCTACGCTAGTCCCTTTAAAATTGCTCAGTAATTTTGTCTCACGCGCGTACTTTCCTCACGGACTACCAGCCAATGATAACGAAAAAAGAAGGATGCCAACCAATCAAAGCAAAGGGGGTGGGGTTTTCAGAAATGCGGTAGGAATAATATACGTACGTACCTGACTGTTTACATGTAGAACGACAGAGAAAAAGGACCCATTTTAGAGGTTACGTAGGTGTGCGATATGCTGCCTGAAAAAAAAAGATCTTTATATCAGTTCAAGCGTCAAATATTAGAGAAAAAACAGATATTAAATTATAATTTATGCAACTATACATAACGATAAAAAGTAGAATTTTAATGGTCAGTTGAATAAGACGTATTCGATATACATTTTTTATCAGGCTTTGCTACAGTGTCCTGTAAGCCTGTGTCCTATGGAAAGACCTTAGTCGGTTCGGCTTCTGTGACGGAAATCTTCTACCACAGAGGATGGTGTCCTTGGTCGGTCGTTCCGGGTTTCTATACCCTTACTTACACACAACTAAATTTATTTTATCCAGACCCTTAACAGCTTTAGTTTCTGCATCTGTGAACTCGAGAGACGTCTCATTAAACCAGAGGAAATGGGCCAGAAAGCAGGCTGTCTCAGGACTCCTTCATGGTACGTGTCACAGCTCTGCTCTCCTGTCACACTTGAAGAATGTCTATGGATATGTGGTTCATATTTTGCTGCAGACCCATTTTTGTGGTGTTTTTAGGTTTTATTTGTTGTTGTTTTGCACAAGACCCATTTGAGTTGCAGGGAGGCTGGAGCCTGTCTCAGCCGACACTGGGTGAAGGCAGGACTCACCTTGAACAGCTCGCCAGACCATTGCAGGGCCAACACACACACACACAGATAACCATTCACTCTCACACCTAGGGGCATATTGGAGCAGCCAAAGAGACTGTGGGAGGAAACCGGTGTATCTGGAGGAAACTGTCCAAAGCATGGGGAGAATATGCAACTCCACGCAGAAACGGCTGAGACCGGGACTCAAACCCAAGACCTTCTTGCCCTGAGGCAGACGCCTCACTGTGACGCCTCGTTTAAGCTGTAGCAAATTACCAACTCAAGCTAATCGTACTAGCTACATACAGTGACCAACCTACACCTTCCTCTGACTAGTTCTTTTTTCTTTAAATTATATGAGTAGGGAACCGATCAAATGTCAGTCCACACACATCACAGAATTGGTTTGAGGAATCGTTAGAGCCAGTTATTTGGATTTGTTGCATTACTTCTTAATTTCCTAAAAATCGAGGAAATGCCCAATGCCTGTAATGATGATGGCTAGGGTAATGCTTACCTCCTGTTCACTTAACATGTACATCATTGCCTTCTAGGACACTCTGGAATGCGTTTTGCTCACACTGATATCAGTATCCCTGACTTTTCCGACTACCGACGTCTTGAGGTCCAGGATGCGAAGAAGTCCTCAAAAGACAGCAGCGAGGCTCGCATGGCTTTCTCCTACCTTATCACAGGATCCACTGCTGTGGTAGGTGTTTATGCCGCAAAGACAGCCGTGACTCAGTTCATCTCTTCCATGAGTGCCTCTGCAGACGTCCTGGCCTTGTCTAAAATTGAGATCAAGTTGAGCGATATTCCAGAGGGTAAGAACATGACGTTCAAGTGGAGAGGAAAGCCCCTGTTTGTTCGTCACAGAACCGAGAAGGAGATTGCAACCGAGGCGACCGTAAACCTGTCAGAGCTCCGCGACCCACAGAACGACACAGACCGAGTCATCAATCCGTCCTGGGTCATCGTCATTGGGGTGTGTACTCATCTCGGCTGTGTTCCTATCGCCAATGCTGGTGAATACGGCGGTTACTACTGCCCGTGTCACGGCTCCCATTACGACGCCTCTGGGAGGATCAGGAAGGGACCCGCACCTCTCAACTTGGAGGTGCCCTATTATGAATTTCCTGATGAAGACACTGTGATTGTTGGGTAGATGTGGACTTTTCCTAAATACTTCTCACTAGTGTGTGTCTGACCAAACTAATAAATATTTTAAGCTATTCTAACATCTCTGTTGTATTTTTAAACCAGTACAAGCTACATAAAAAATGAATGGTTCCTTGTACTCACAGTTTCCTGAGTGTCATGGAGTTTACAGTCAATATAGTGATCTGAAATCTGTAGGAGTGCTTCAATCAGCATCACCACAGACAAGGATTAGGCAGCCCCACAGGCTTTTTTGGGGATTTTTTGACTGGTTAATGGTTTTAGGTTTTACAAAGGGGCTAAACCTGTAATGTCTGATGATTCAGAAGTTCTCTGTCATTGGGTTCTTCATTGAATGGCTACATAAAATGGTTTTCCCATACGAAAATCAATAAAAAACATTTTAATTTCATCTAAGAGTATAGGCTATTTAATAGTAGATGGGAAGCTTCAAGAACCTTGCCTTGCCATGGACTAGTGAGCAGATTAGTATGTACCCTGCCTTTCACCCAGAGTCAGCTGGGACTGGCTCCAGCATCCCTGTGACCCTAAACAATATAATGGGGGCAGCCATAGCCTAATGGTTAGAGAAGCGTCTTTGGGACCGAAAGGTCGCTGGCTCGATTCCCGAACCAGCAGGAAAAATGTGTGGCGGTGGGGTTGCACCTCCCCTTCCTCCTCATTAATGGCTGAAGGGCCCTTGAGAAAGGCACGGTGGTCGGTGGTTGGAGCCCGCCAGACCATCACGGGACCGACACACACACACGCACACACACACACACACGCACACACACACGCACACACACACACACACACACACACCTGGAGTGATTTAGAACACAATTCGTCTGATGTGCATGTCTTTTGATTGTGTGAGGAAACTGTCATACCTACAGAAAACTCAAACAAGCACTAGAAGAACATCCACACAGATATGCCAGCCAGGATGTGATTATTAAATGCTGTAATTAAATAAATAAATAAAATTAGAGGAAGCAAATTATTGACAACCACACAGGAAGTGACTGATACATGTTTAAGCTCATGTTTAATGTATGTACTCTACTGGCTTCATGCTGTAAACTTACAAACACAATAATAATAAAACCTGTAAACTTTTACTTTAAAACAAACAAACAAACAAAAAAAAACACACACAAAACATATTCCAACATGTTAACAAAAAATCAATTAAATTAAAAACATTACTACACATCGTTCAGGTTTGCACCCCTGAGAGAAACCCATATGCTGACAAAGAATGAAACGTAATTACTGGTCTAATCAAAATAAATGAAAATATGAAAGGCTCCAGTGTTACGTATCAGTACCTGTGTGGGAAAAGTATGTGAACCTTAGCAGGTCGTATGAAAGTGAAATTAGAGTGAGGCGTTCATTTCCACCCTGTTCTATTTAAAGTCTGTCTATTTAAATATCAGTCTGGTCTCCACAACCCATATTTGTGGAATATAAATATCTGTAGTAATGTGTAGTATTTAAAGTGTGGAATAATAGCTTATGAAAACCAGAAAGAGTCGCTAATGTTTATCAGAAGGTTACAAAACCATCTTTAAAGCGTTTGGACTCTGTTTATTTTGACGGTACAGAAAAGTACAATGTTTTCTCCTTATTTGTTTAATTGGGATTTTTTTTATCTGGTTTCAAAACTTATATGAAATTCTGATGCTCTGGATCGTACTTAAAACTTTCAACCACCTCTGCATACATGAATATTTTGTTCATATATCCGAGCGTATTAGAAGCGCAACTGGATAAGAGCACAGAGTCAGCCATGACACAGCACTTCTGGAGCAGACAGAGGTAAGGGCCTTGCTCAGGGGCCCAACAGAGGTAACTTGGACAGACATGTGCAGCTTGGCCAAATATCAAAATTCAAACTCAAAAAAATCAAAGAGCCACTGATGCACCATGGGTATGTAACGTACACAAGTAAAGGAAATCTATCGTTCAAACAAAATCTCGTGTTGCTGGTTTAGTTATTCACTGCAAACAAAAATGCAAAGGAACAAGATGAATTTTTCCTCCCACTGTGTGTGGTGAGCTGGAAAAAACTTCAGACCCTCACTCATGCTGGTCCTACACCTGCCCACCTATTTACACATGCAGAGACGCCCAGAATATTAAACTGCTCTTAACAAAATAAATAAAGCAAACTGAATGCTAATCAAAAATAAGCTGAAAAATGATTGAGTCAAAACAAACATTACACAAACTAATAAATAATTCCTGTAACGTCTCCTGATTTCACTGCTTTGCTCTGTTAGTTATATGGAACTGAGCAGAAGGTGGAACCAGAAATGATTAAATTGTGAGAAAAATCAAGTAAAACTTAATTAGTAAACAAACAAGAGCAGTCAGAGAGCGCAAACCCCCGCCAAGCCTGACGATCCTTCAAATAAACCAAAATGTCAAAAATCATCAAATCTCACAATGTTAAGAAATATTTTTTAAAAAATTCCTCGATCTAGAATTTAAACCAGATCAAAATCTAACGGAGTCTTCCGTGTCCAAAGCCCCGCCTCTGGTAGGAATTTCATGAAAATCTGCAGATAACGTTTGGTGGAAACCATGCTAACAAATATACACAAACTGAGGGGGGAAATATAACCTTCAGCCAGCAGTGATGAATAAATGAGGAAATTAAAAAAAAAAAAGCAATGGAAGAGAAAACGAAGTGTTTTAATCTGAACATTGTTTAAGGTATTGAGGAGAAAAAAGTCAATGCACTGGACTTCATCACTTCCTGTTTGTGCCTAAGATTGCTGATGCTAAAATGTTCTATAAAATAAATAGACTTCACTTAAATACAGGGTGTCTCAAAAAATCCCAAACATCTCCATACATAATGGAAATAACACTTTTTTTTCCCCAGCAGAATGTATCTTTACTTACAAAATATCGCTGATGTGAATTTGTTTTAACACATTCGGTGTTCTGTATGTAGCCGCACTTCAAAAACCTAAAACGTTTCCAGGTACCCAATATGTTCTCCATTCTTAGACACCGTCTGAAAAAAATCAAATGATAACGGCCCTCTTTATGGCATACGCTCACTTCCCTGTCACTCACAGCGATCACCAGCCAATCATGGGTTTCTGTGAGCTCATTCGTACAAGGGGGTGGATAGCGCCTTGTGTTAGGTCGCCTCCAAGTACGCATGCGCAGCAGTTCATAAAGAGTAGGGTGGCAGTATCGCATGGCTTAAGCCCCTTCCTTGTTGGATAGGGTGATAGAGAAGGCAATACATGATTGATGGGAATTGGACACAACTAAAACTGGGACGAGTTTTGAGACTTTAAGGAGAGTTCTGAGACACCCTAAAATACATTCTCTTCTTTACAGAATTCTTTAAATCTGTTGTCACTTGGTTTAGTCCATATAATGAACCTCAGCCTGGAGCTCTTTGTGAACGTAGTTCAGTAAAGCAGCAGTTACTTGCTGCTGAAGTGACGCGTTTCCTAAGACTATAGCGGTCAGCTGAGCTACATCAGTCCACTCGATTGAGCCCAAGATGGCGGAAATGTCCTCATACAGCTTCTTCTGCTGCTCCGGCGTCATTTCCAGGATGACTTGAGGAAGTGGTTTAAACTGACCGCTTGTCATCCAGCATCCCAGAAGCCCTCCGACAGCACCGCCTTTTAAAGAGACACGATAATCAATTGCATGACAGAGATTCTGGAGACAACTGAAAATTTGAACACATTTATACCACTGGGCTGTTCAAGGCTCAAACAAACATGGTGTTGATTCATTTTCTCTAACTGTGTTTCAAATGCCACAGTCATATTCATACAATCGTTCTAATGTGGTACTGTTCCTATGGAAACAACTCATTTACACCAAAGTGTATAAAGATTATAATGTCAGATTAATCATATAATCAAAGTTTTCTAGAAGGAGATGCTTTTAAACAGATTCAGCATTAAAGACTTTTTGCATTTGACTTTTTAATTATTAATTAATTATTAATTCCTTTTGTAATATTTACATTGGAGCAGTTTACTAATTACATGCCTACAGCGATGCCAAGAGGTCCTCCAACCAACCCTCCAGCAAAAGCAAGTCCTCCAGCAGTCATCGCCCCCTTCCCAGAATGCTTCACTGTTGTTTTTATCTGTTGATTTGCAGACAGCTCACAACACAGCTTCATCACGTCATCAACCCGAGGAGGCATGTTGGGTAATCAGGGCATTCTGTGGGGACAAGGAGCAGATTTCATTTGTAATTTAAACATAGACCATGACATATACAGTATTTATTAAACTGTAAACTCTTAGAATAAATACATTACAAAGGACAACGTGAGTCCTTATAATAAACACCCCCGGTCAAGAAATACATTCATACAGGACTGTAAATAATGAGTTAAAAAAAGTTCGTTAGCCGCATGGAATAAGAGAAAAATACATTAATAAAATATAAAAACACATACCGCTGAATTTAAACTTCAAACGTTTGCCTTTAAAGGAAAAAGCTCTTAACCATCGCGTCAAACGTCAAATATCAGCTGCTGGGAATAAGTATAACGCACGCGCACTGTTCAGCACTATGTACACGAAATCTGCAGCAACAAGGAAGAGACCACAGTTTTTCAAAATAAAGGTCTCACAGCAACGAACGACTTGGCTGTTCCGATGGATGGATGGATGGATGGATGGATAATAATAATTATTATTAATATTATTATAATGGGACGTAGTGGTTAGCACGTCCCCCTCACAGCAAGAAACCCATCTTAGGCATTTTTGTTTGGAGTTTGCATGTTCTCCCCATACTTACGTGAGTTTCCTCTGGGTACTCCGGTTTCATCCCAGTCCAAAAGCATGCACAGTAGGCTAACTGTTGGTTCCAAATCATCCCTAGGTGTGGAGAGAGTGTGAATAGGTGTGTGAGTGTTATCCCTGCGATGGCCTGGCGAGCTGTCCAGGGTGTACCCCGCCCTCACCCAGAGTTGGCTGAGATGGGCACCAGCCTCCCCGCAACCCTAATTAGGATTAAGCAGTTTAGAAAATGAATGAATGATGAATGAATGAATGATAATAATAATAATAGTATGTTTTTCCCAGTACTTGAAATTTTGATTTTGTCTAAGTCAGGTCTCCGTTACTGTCATCAGCTAAGATCCCTGTAATCAGTTCGTTTTTAAAAATAATAACATAATAATAATAATAATAATAATAATAATAATAATAACAATCAAAACCCTAAACAAATTTTGAGTACATCCAAGATTTGAAGGATTAGAAGTTTACATTCATATTTTATACACATTTGTTTAATTTAATAGAAAATATAACATGTGACTCCTTAAACCTTTCATTCATTCATTTTCTAAGCTGCTTAATCCTAATTAGGGTCACAGGGAGGCTGGCGCCCATTTCAGCCGACTCTGGGAAAGAGCAGAGTACACCCTGAACAGCTCGCCAGGCCAAAGCAGGGCCAACACACACACAACCATTTACACTCACACCTATTGGGAACATCCAATTAGCTACTGTGCATGTTTTTGTACTGAGTAACCGGAGTACTTGGAGGAAACCCAAGCAAGCACAGGGAAAGCTCCACACAGAAACACCCAAGCTGGGAATCGAACCCAGGCCTTCTTGCTCTGAGATGGACATGCTAACCACATCACCATGCTGCCCCTCCATAAACTTGTATCATCCAACTGAAGACATTATGTTGAAATAAAAGTATCAGTAAAGATGGATTTTACCTTTCTTGACAAGAAGCCTGTTTTGATATTAAGCACAACACTAAGGTCACAACAAAATGAGA
>JBCNYG010000004.1:20338726-20350108 GCA_039654305.1 Porochilus rendahli | reverse complement strand
ACACACATACATACATACACACACACATATATAAGATGAAAATCGTTAATTGTGTGTGTGTATGTGTGTGTCAAAGGGCATCTGCCAAGCTTTAAAGCAGTAGTTTATAGCTCTTCTAAAGCTTTACACTGTTAGAGGAAATAAGAAGTAAATGTTCTGGACAGCATATGGCTAGTTCAGGCTAATATTAAAGTAGATGAAGTTTATATTTAATCTTTAATATTTGATCCAAACAGAGAGAGAGAGAGAGAGAGAGAGAGAGAGAGAGAGAGATGAAGTGAACGCGGTATCCATGGACACTCAGCTTCTCTGCTGCTACAATGTGGTTACAAACAATAAAAACATGAACTTTTATTTTATTTGAGACTCTCATTAACGGCTTAAAAAGTGACCGTTCTGTTTCTACTGGATGTTTAATTCACAGCCCGGTGAACTTTAACCTGCCAAAAACAGTCTCCTTTGGCTAATAAGGGAACCACGGAGTGCTACACATTTTGGACATTTATGAAAGAGACCGTTGAAAATAATCCTGAATTTAAACGACCTTGATTTCCAGCCCCAGCAGTGGCTTCCCTGCGGAGGGAACAGGTCCCGGCACATTCCTGCTTACATTCACACTTTCCTTAATGAAACACTTCAACAAAGCGGTTCTTATTCAAACTACACCACCTACCTTTGCTCCATAAACTCCCAGTAACTCGCTGGTAAACTTATTTTAGACATGTACAAATCTTTACAAAATGTTTAATAGGTACCTGGTTTGTATCATGGATTATTCAGCAGAGAAAAACTTTCCCGGGCGCGTTAGTTCTCCTCCGCGTGAATTCTCAAACGCTGGGAGTCGATCCCGGAAAGAGTCGACTCTACCAACTCAAGCCTTACTGACAAAAGTAGACTTTATCGAGTCTGAGTCGACTCCACACGGTGAAATCGATTCAGTTCTGTCCACAAGTGCATCTCTTACACCAAAAACAACAGCTGTTTGTTTATATTGTGCTTCAGAAAACACAGTAAAAAGTAAACTTACTAAAACTACTGGTTCCCAAATGTTCTGGAAACGTTTGCTTGTAGTAAAAAATTCCACAGTGACTTCCTGAGTCTATAAAAGAACATGTAAATAAAATGTCGGCCTATAAGTCCTTTAGGGAATGTAAAAGGAATGTTCCCAGAAAGGTTATTTCAAGGTTTAAAGGTGCTCATTCCCTAGTAAATAGCCTATGTGTTTTAGCTTCCATTATCAGTTCATTCTGCCAATTCATTCATACCACTGCAGCTCATGGGCTGGATATCTCTTATTCACCTGTCTTACATCCTGTTTTGGTTCTCTGTTTGTTTACAATAAGAGTAATATAAATATTTAGGCACTGCATAAAAGCAGAGCTCAGGAAATGTTTGCATTTGTTTACAGTTAATAGACAGCCATAATATAACTTATTGTCTTTTCAATGGTATTTGAAAAGTAATTTATTAAGTGAGTTCCAGTCTTGGCAAGGGCGTTTCTATTTGGATTTTGCATGTTCTTCCTATGCTTGTGTAGGTTTCCTCTGGGTTTCCTCTCACAGTTCGTAGACATGCACATTAAGCTAAATGGCTGTCCCAAATTGGTGTGATTATAGGAGTGAAGGGTTCTGTGTGTTGCCCTTCACTGGTCTGGCAAGTTGTTCATGGTGTTCCCCTGATTTCAGCCAGTGCTGGCTGAGGTAGGCTCCAGCTCCTGTGACCAAAAAAATAATAGTAGGATTAAATGGTTTGGCAAATGAGTAAGCGCGTAATATGCCTGGTAAGTGAGTGCACATCTTTAAAGGGTGAATCTCACTGCAAACAGATGTTCACCACGTTCGCAATTAATTTAGCAAAAACTCTGTAATTAGTCTTCAATAGTCACATTGTCCACAAAACATTTGCCAATCTCACCTTCATGCACCAAGGTGTTTTGAGCACTTACAAAATTTTGAGGAATCTTTTGCGAACATGTCTTTTTGTCAAATGGTTTGCAAATACTTTCCCCAGTCGGAAAACGTTCTCTGAACAGTCTGCAAATGTTCTTTGTAGTCATCAACTATTCTTCAACTGTTCAACTCCTCAGGAATGTTGCAACTTGTTGAAGAATACCTGCGTAAGACTTGCCGAAACAGTTTGCAAACTCTGCGTATAGTTGCCAAACGTCTGTGGACCTGTGACTGTTGGGTGACCGTGACACTATATGAAGTGTGGGTTGGTAAACAGTTAAAGAACAGTTGGCGCAGTCACCACATTCACCAAAAGGTCCTGACTGTTCACAAACTGTTCTCAACCTCTTACCAGAATATCACAAAAAAAAAGTCACTGGAAAGTCGGCAACAAATCGCCAATTATTATCTCTTTGACTGATGAATACTTGGTGAACAGTTCAAAGTCATGAAAAAAGTGGCGAACCACTAGTCACCACTTTCACCAAACATTCATTGCTCAGTGAGATTCTCACCTAACCGATGACAACCACAACAAATGTTTACTGTAACTACAAACCTTTTAAAGTCACTGGAGTGGCTTGTTTATGCCGAAAATGTATTCTTTTAAAAAATCTCGAATATTACGAAATATTCTCAAAATGTTTCAGAAGGAAGACAACCCTTTCTGTGTAGGCTGGAAACTTGTTAGGTTACATTTCTACAGGGATACTGAAGAGCTGGGGGTGACTTCAGCAGTGTTTTGAAATGATGCGTGTGGATACGACTCTTTGAATCGATTCTATCGATTCCCAACACCTGGAGTTACACTGGGAGTCGACTCCAAGTTTTTTCCTTGGAAGGATGGGGCGGTCTTCCAGAGGACGCGCGTGGCTCCTCCCACTCAGCCCCATCCGCCTGTCGTTGTACGGAACAGCGGTGCTTTTTCAAATTAAACCTCTTTTCAGTCTGTATAATCAGCATGTTAGGGTGAATATCAGGGCACAACGCTTCATTTAAAGCTCTTACTTGCAAAAGTTATATTTAGTGCCTTGTCTGAGCTACAGACAAAATGAGCGGAGCTAAACAGTACAACGCCTTGTTCTTATTAAAGTAATTGTGGAGCTGGGCATCAGCAGCTCAGGAGAAGACATTTGTAGTAGGGATTTCTACAACATGTTAATGAGGTCATGACTGGAGGTACTGAGTGCATGAAGGCTTTAATGTAGTTTGACCTTTGCAGTTATGGAGTGAGCTCAGTGCTCAGAACTGGGCCCCTGCTGAGGGACTGTGAGTGATGTGGTGTGCTTAATGACAGACTTTAATATAGAACCTAACAGGGCCTAACAGCAGATGTCCTGCACATGTCTGCTGTAAGGAGTTGTAAGAGCAAATCAAAGTCAACTGAACAAGCGTTTACTCTGTGTGTGTGTGTATGTGAGAGAGAGAGAGAGAGAGAGTAGTGATGTCAACACTGCCACCAAAAGGATGAAAAAGTTCAGTACAGTTAGAATAAACTATATTGTACCCATAGACTTAGTTTACTTGGGAGGCATGGTGGAGTATGGGTTAGCACATCAAAAAGGTCCAGGGTTCGAGTTCCAGGCTTGGGCATTTCTATATGGAGTTTGCACGTTCTCCAGGGTGCTTGTGTGGGTTTCCTCCCACAGTCCAAAGATATGTACATGAAACTAATTGGCTCTTCCAAATTGCTTCTAGGTGTGTGTCATGGTCTGGCAAACTGTTCGTGGTGTACATCCGTAGTCTTTCTCCCCGCAACTGTAATAGGATTAAGCTGATCAGCAAATGAGTGAGTGAGGGTAAGTCACTTAGTTTATGTGTTGTTATTTGGTTTGTTTGTCTGTCTGAGTGCTTGCTTGCTTGCTTGTTTGTTAGCAACTTTATCTAAAAATTTAAAACAGATTTTGATAATTTTTGGAGGGGTGAAGTATGGCCCGGGGCAGTGGTGGCCTGGTGGTATGGTGCTGGATTACTGATCCCAAGGTTGGAGGTTCAAGCCCCACTATTGGCGGGTTGTCACTGCTGTCCCCCCAGTGCAGCTAACTGGGTTATCAAATGCCGGCCATATCTCTCACTGTCTGTGGTGAGAGGCATGTAAAAGAGCCATTGCTGATTTTCATCAAGAGTAGGCTGCATAGCTGTTAGCATGTTTCTGCTCTGCGATGGCCTGGCCCAGGGTCTACTCTGCCCTTGCCCAGAGTCGGCTGAGATGGGCACCAGCCTCCCCGCGACCCTAATTAGGAATAAGCGGTTCAAAAAATGAATGTATGAGTGTGTGTGTGCGTGTGGTTTATATGTGTATGAGTGTGTGTGTATGTGTGTGTGTATGTGTGTGTGTATGTGTGTGTGTATGTGTGTGTGTGTGTGAGTGGATGAAGGTTGTACTGAAGGACATGCAGCTCAGTAAAAGTTACAGATGTTTATTTTTTCAAGCCTATAGAGAAGCGAGTTAAATTTTTACATTCATTACGTTGTGTAGAAAATGAAAGAATAAATAAATAAATAAACAAATAAACAACAGTAGAGCCTATAATTTCTTGGCCCCTCAGTGGTTCTTTAAATCCTTGACCTTTCTGTTGAATGCTTTAGTTTGCTGTACAGGGTAAATCTTTAGCACTGAAATTAAAGATGCTCTTACAGTAATTAACTGGAAAATGTGAGCAATAAACGTAAATGTGAGCATAACATTGAGCAATAAACAACAATCACAGCAAAAGCAATCACACGTGTGAGTGTGTGTATGTGTGTGTGTGTGTGTGAGTGTATATTTATTTATACTGTATATAGGTTTGAGGTGAGGTAATAAGACTTAGCATCAATACACTCAAAGGTGCTTCTACTATACGCAGTGTGTTTCCTGATCTATAGGATCACCATGAATACAGGAACAGATATTATTGTACTTAATTAAAAAATATATTTTTCATAATTTTGAGTCCCTTTTTCTACTTTAGAATATTTAGGAAATAATCTAAAATTAGTTTTTATGTAAAAATAAATAAATTACATTTAATATTTAAAATATTTTTTATTTTAGAAAATTAAAGTTAGTATTTAGCCATATCAGGAAAAAAATCTAAATAAAAATGTATTAATTAATTTTCTGAACCCCTTAATCCTAATTAGGGCCATGGGGAGGCTGGTGCCCATCTCAGCCGACTCTGGACAAGGGCTGTAAACGTTTACATTTAAATTAATATGTAAAATTTTATGTGAGCAATAAATTAATTTATTTTTAACAGTAAAGAATTGTTTTTTATAATTCCTTATATTTTTTGAAAATAAAATAAATTATTATTTATCAGTCTGTGATGGCCTGGCGCGTTGTCCAGGGTGTACCCCGCCCTCGCCCAGAGTCGGCTGAGATGGGCGCCAGCCTCCCCGCGACCCTAAGTAGGGATAAGCGGTTCGGAAAATGAATGAATGAATAATTAAGTACACTCACTGTCGTTAAAAATTTTGAGAGCATAATGTTCAACATCATTTTTTTATCAGTTACCCCAAACTGGATTTTTGTATGGATATGGATCATTTGTTTAGCACGTTGGCTTACAAGTGTCAAGAATACACAACAAAAACAACAAAACAAAATGACACTTGCCGAAATGAAAGTCAGTATTGGGGTATGGCCTCCGTTTGCGGTGCTACAGCACGGCGAAACCTGTGCTGCAACTGCATCCTGTTTGGTCGTCACTCTCTCTCGCCCTGGATGTGGCCTGTCGTCAACTGACCCTGTCATGTTGTGGCGGACATTCAGGTTTCTGATGGTGGGTTGTGTACAGCCCATATGCCTCGCTACCTCACCGCAGCTCAACCCGGCCTCCACCATGCCCGGAGACGATGTTCATGTGATAGATGTGACAGTACGATGTGCACTAGTAGACATTTTTGAGTTTTCCAAAGCACTCCTCAGCATACTTATGTCACAGCTGTACCTATCGTTATTGATTTATATATTAATAAAGTCTCCAGACTCCATTTTAAGACCCATGCTAATTGTAGCGGACGTGTACATGTTTTGTAGGTATTAGCAGCCAGACATCTGCCAAAGACGGGCCGGAGTATCTCCAACCCGTTCGTAGAGATCGAGCTGTGCGGCCAGACTGACGACACCTCCAAGTTCAAGACTACAGTGTGCCGTAAGAAATGGGGGTCTGATGAGTGGCAGTAGTTAGTAATGCTGTGTTTGTTTACCTGAGCTTGTAACGGAGTGTGGAGCATTTGATTTAGCGTGTATCTGTGTCTGTGTAGATGATAACGGATTGAATCCTGTGTGGCTCGGACCTCAGCGGCAGGATATAGAAACCGTCACCTTCACTGTGTATGAACCCCAGCTGAGCTTCCTGCGCTTTGTTGTGTTTGAGGAGGATATGTTCTCAGACCCCAATTTCCTTGCACAGGCTACCTTCCCGGTGAAAGGCATTCGCACAGGTAAGAAACTTAAGAGAGCTCTGTGAGATAATGGTGATGAAAACAACATCAAAAACAAAAAGCTGTGTTCATTTAAAATCCCTGGCATTGTAGATGGGAAACATACGAGGTTGACGGTACTGAGCCATACAACACTATTCCAGCCAATCAGCAACAGGGATGTACTTACAACGGGATTGGGGGAAGGGAGGTGGGGGGTGTTAACCTTAAAATCAATGATTCCAATAAACATTAAACTAGGAAAACAACTTTATTCTTCTATATATAAAATTTAACTGGATGGAATGTTGTAACCAGTCCAATCTGGCAACGCAAATTTCTATACAACTTGTATGTATGATATACTTTAATCCTAATGTCTTTGGTTTGACATCCCAAAAATGATAACATAGTGTTGCGACAGGAGTTTTACCTGAAGGGGCCTTTTTGGGAAGAAGACCTCCCATTGGACATCCTCAAATCAGTCACATATGCTAATTTCATACATGCCAAACATAGTGCATGGAGATCAGGAGCGGTGTGTTTTTGTTCCAGGATATCGCTCAGTTCCTCTGAAGAATGGCTACAGTGAGATCCTGGAGCTTGCTTCTCTTCTGGTGTATGTGGACATTCAGAAGGTGGAGGTAAGTTGAACCACAACAGCTTTTTGTAGTCAGACGAAACTAGCGCAGCTACTGTGATTTATAATTTTATTTCCTTTCTGTTCTCAGAAAGCAGAAGAGGAGCTGTATTCTTCCTCCACCCAACTGCGGAGGAGACAGGCTGAGCTGTGCAACGAGCTCTTCTTATACGAAACGCACTCCAACATCCAGCATGCCGCACCCTCGAATCGGCACGATGACCTCATGCAGGAGTTCAGATCGAATGAAAATCAGCTCCAGAAGATCAACGAGGCATGCAAGCAGAAGTGAGTGCCAATAACCTCCACAAGCTGGAATTAACATCATGTCCTAGCATGTTTGATTTATATTTATAAATAAAAGAACACCAGGAATACCCGCTTCATCGTTACACTCGCCTTGCTGTAGTCGACTGATGATCAGTCTGGAGATTTTAGTGTTCAGCAGCATGAAGACTTAAAATCCCTACGAAATGGCTTCTGCACTGATTTGGTGCTGCCCGGTTCTGATGTATTATCTTCCAAAATAGGTAATCAGAGGAATATTGACTTTTAGGTTTGTTTAGTTTCTGTGTGTTAGTCAATATTTGAGATAAACCTAAAATACATGCCGAGATTAAAAAAAAGACCAAGATAAATTATTTCAGAACTTTTTTTCCCCTTTTAATCTGTACGACTCTGAAACAAAAGAGAATTTGGGGGAAAAAAATAAAAACGAAAATTGCACGGTTGCATAAGTGTGCACATTCTCTAAGAACTGGGGCAGAGTCTCTGTACACACCATCAGTGCCATCAGTTCTAGTGACTCTCGTAACCCCAAATACAGTTCAGCTGCTCCAGGAGGATCTTTCTGCCATTCACTTATTTGCAGCTTACGGTAAAAGGCGAGGTCCACAAAGAGATTACAAAGCATCATAGGGGGCTACAAGGGTACAAAGGAATTTGCGAGGCATGGGATCTCCCATGGAACACAGTGAAGATGGAAAATATGGCACAGCAGTGACATTAGCCAGAACTTGACCTCCTTAAGGTGTACCGCTATTGGTAATCCTTACAGCATAACTTGTGCATACGTAATGTTTTTAAGTGATAAAGATGCTTATCTTAACATAAATAAGACCATAAAAAGCACAAAACTGTTAATTTTATCCCCAAACAGAAACGTGGAAACACCACACAGAAGGGCTGCAGTCAGCCCCAAGGTGCACCCATCTACCCAAACTTTTTAACCAATTTTTTTGTAGGTGTAGTGTTATACTAGTGTCCATACTATTGGGAAACAGGTACAAAAAATTATGAAGAACGAATTTTAATTTGCATTTGAGTTGCTTCTGTATTTTTCTGTGCTATGTTTACCTCTGTGCTACCTGGGGTGAGGGATGTAAACAGTGATCTGTGTAGTCAGTGATAGAGATTTAAAAAAGCATCTCTCACTTCTTTGCCAAACTGCTTACTCCTACTAGGGTCATAGGGAAGATGGAGCCTCTCTCAGCAAACACTGGGTGAAGGCGGGGTACACCCTGAACAGTTCACCGGACCATCACAGGGCCAACACACACATACACATACACACAACCATTCACACTCACATATAGGGACAGTTTGCAACAGCCATTCAGCTTAATGTGCATGCCTTTGGTCTGTGGGAGGAAACTAGAGTACCCAGAGGAAACCCACACAAACATGGGGGGAACATGCAAACCCCTCACAGAAACACCCGAGGCCGGGAGTCGCGCTAACCGCTACGCCACTGTGCCGCCCATGCTCTGAAATGCCACGTTGTTTTGATGGGACGTATTGAACCAAGGACTGAGACAACCTTTTGGCCTTTCTGGGGCAGACATTCCAAGCTGTTGGGGTATTTACTTTAGTTTTTCCGAGCCACAAACTGGAAATTGATTCAGTTTAGTTTTAAATTTGCTCATTTAAAGATGGTGGACGTGTATAGTCCTTAAAAACACTGACATGTGCCCTCCTTTCCCATACAGGATGAAAGAGAAGAAGATCAACAACAGCAAGTTTTACTCATGAAGAAGTGCTTAACACATTTTCTACCTACCGCCCCTACACTCGTCTTTATTTATAAATTCTCCCTGCCTTGGCTGCTCGACTGCTCAGTCTCTCAGAATACGTGGATAAAAGCAGGCTAGAAGGGAGATGTGTTAGTTTTATTTTCCTGAGTGAGGAGTTCAGAGGTGAGAAACCATCAGATGCTGCATGTCACCAATTATTGAGAGTTTATTGTTAAGACCTGGGACTGTGGAGACGCTTTCAAAGGAAGAAAAGCTTTTGGCTGAACCGTGCTACTCAGACTACAGTTCATATTTGTTTGCAGTGTAATAAACATTTGTGGTTCTTTTACTGTGAATTGTTTAACGAAATAGTAATAAAGAACTAAGCTAAAGAACTAACCTTTGCCTGGTGTTTAAAACAAGGACAGAAATGTTTGAATATAAAAGCAAAGATAAAATTGTTCATAGGATGTTTTACATGTGGGATTCCTCCAACACATGCCAGTATGGACTGATGACTCTAAATTGTCCCTAAGTGAACAGTGAATTCCGAAAAGGTTGCCGCTATCTTATCAGAGATTAGCCATATATCCAAAACATTAAAATCACCTACTTAATATTTTCCTAGGTCCCCCTGGTGCTTTTTTAAACAGCTCTAACTCATCAAGGCATCGAGGTAAGTGGAACCTATATGGTTTGGACTTGTTTGTCACCATGAACCTTTGTCCTGTTCCTCATTTGGTTCCTGAACAATTTGTAGCAACAAAGTTTCCATAAACTGGTGTACTTGGACTGCAACAGTGTTTAGGTAGGTGGTACGTGTTAAAGTAATATCAACATGAATGCCAGGATCCAAAGTTCCCCAAGTAGAACATTGCCCAGAGAATCACACTGCCTCCACTAGCTTACCCTCTTCCCATAATGCATCCTGGTGCCATCTCTTACACACAAAAGCAACCCATATTCATCCAGGTGTCTACATGATGTAAAAGGAAAATTGAATCAGACCAAGTCACCTTGTTCCATTGCTCCATGGTCCAGTGCTGGAGCTCACGTGCCTGTTATAGGACCTCTTGGTTGTAGATGGATGTCAGTTTGGACTTTCTGAACAGTCTGCATCTACACATTCATGTTTTCAGTAGATTTTGGCTAGGCAGTGCATGCAGCTCTTCCAGATAATTTCGGTTCATTTTCAAAACAATAAAAAATAAATAAAGATTCCAGAACGAAGGATAGATTTTTTCCCCCTGCTACACACAACTTCCCTGTCTGTTTAACCCTGTGCTCAACACTTCCAGGTGTAATGTTGGAACTATGGTGGTGGTGGCTCTCTGGGTTACTGACCAAAGGTTCAAGCCCCAGCCTCACCAAGCTGCTACTCCGAACCCTTAAGGAAAACCCTTAACCCTCAACTTCTCAGTGGTATAAATAAGATAGAAATGGGTTATTTACAACCCCCATACAAAAGGGGGTTTACACCGTGAACAGCTCAATAGATTATCACAGGGCAACATACACACAACCCAGGAACCCAGGACCTTACTGTGAGGTGGATGTGCTAACCCCTACACTACCATGCCGCCACAAATAGATATCTCAAAACCCGATGACTGAATCTAAATTTCAAGGCTATTAATTCAAAACTAATTCATACTAAACAAGATTTTAGCAACATAGTTTAAATCTATCAATTCACTGGTGTATAAATATCATTAATAAGCTTAGTGGATTCTAACATTCATAATCTCCGTTTGTTTCAATAAGAATCTGGTGTGTTTTGCAGTACAAGAACAATCACAGCTTTGCATTTGAAACATATTCACAGACAATTTATTTTGATTGAAATTGTTTTACATCGTAGCTGACTTATTTTCCTGTTCAAGGTCTTGTATTGTCATTATAACAGCCACAGAGCAGCAGCAGTGACGCAGCTGTAGAAGCGCTTAAAAACACAGACAGGAGGAAATAAGGGCAGCGGTTCAATCTGCAAAAAACTCCAGGAATCATGGGAAATGTAGGTAATTTATGTACATGACTGCACCCAGGAGGGGACTGCAGTGGTAGACGTCCCATTCATCACATTAAGACTCAGTCAACAATTCATAATGATAGAAAGCTTGTGTGTGTTTTTTTTTAAGAAACTGCAGAAAACTGTAATATCCTGGGAGAGGGGTCAGAGGGGGTCAGAGAGAGGACAAACTGATGCAAAATACAGTGAGCAACACAGAACAGAAAGATGACTAATAGTCGGCAAAATCTGTAAAGCAGACAAACCACCTTTTGTACGGAGAAAAAAAAAAATCTGATTTATTTCAACTCCGTTAAATAAAATAATGGTTGGGAAACTCTTCAAGATATGTATATCTCTGTC
>JBCNYG010000004.1:20292018-20313984 GCA_039654305.1 Porochilus rendahli | reverse complement strand
GTGGAAGGATGATAAATTAGGTTTCATGGTAATGGCCGATGCAAAGAGTGTACGATAACCATATTTTTTAAAAGTCGGCGGGTCGGATTTCAACTGTGGGCCTTGATTTTGACACCTGCACCCTCAAAAGGTGTGAATACTTGTGCAACATGTTTCCTAATTCTTTCCGGAATTTCTTCGGAAATTCAAATGATGTAACACCATTTAATTCAAGATGTACAGTGTACAAAAAATATTTTTGAACAACTTTATTAAAAAATAAAATGGGTAAACAAAATTATTTTTCTGTGTAGTGTGAATTTTTTTGCAAATCACTTTAAGGTAATACACAATATATACATATACAAGAAGTCAACCATATAAATGATCAAACACATTAGTTAAACTGATGCTCAGTACAATCAGTAGAAAGTCTTGGATTTATAAACAACAAGCTGAGTGTATAAGACTGCAATAAACTGATTTTACATTTTTATCCAAATAGAGTTTTCAAAATGTTATAATATATATGCCCTGTTTTTGATAACTAGCTTTTTGGTTTTCAAATCAAAAGGAGTCAAGAGTTTCTGAGCCCAATATAAGCAACCTTTAACAAACTTAACATATGAACCCAGTTCATGTCTAAAATCCTTTGTAAACCAAATTTCCATCTATTTTAATGATCATGTCTTGTGTGATAACACTGTTCATGATATTTAGGCTATTTTCTCTAAAATCTCTATACCAGGACACCGTCCCTTTAACACGTTATAAACCTGTCATGAAAAATCTTCCCTTTTGAAGTTTTCATAGGTCTCAACACTGATGAGTACTGATCTTCATACTTTTATCTTTGATCTTAATGAAACATACAGGAACACACACACAAAAAAAATTCAAAAGAAGAAGCCAATGGTCCTCCTACCATTCCTTTTTTGGTTTTTGAAGACGTTTCAGTGTGAATGCAAAAAGCTTCATCAGCTAGAAAATCTGTTGGAAAGTTCCAGTCTTATATAGACTCAGGAAAACACTCTTAAGTGCAAATCACTGCTCCATTCATTCCATCACTCGTTAGGGTCCTTTTGTCCACGAGGGTTGTTTACCTGGTCTGCATATGGTACTGTTTGGGCACCTGAATAAAGGTGTGAAGTGGAGTGAAACTTCTTGGGAAGGAGATCCAGAGCTGCCTTGTAAGTGCTCGAAAGGTGAAACCTCAAACCGGCCCCTCGGATTAACGTTGGTTTTTACTCCTCTTTCGACCCATCTCTCTTCCCTGTGCAGAATCTGTACGTTGCTGTCCTCGAATGAGTGTCCCTTGTTCTTGAGATGTACGTGGACCGCTGAGTTTTGACCTGAAGAGGTGGCACCATCCGTTTGTGCAGTTGTCGTTTAGTTTCTTATATGTACAGGTCTGAGCTCTCCTCGCTGCACTGGACTGCGTACACAACGCTGCTCAGCTTCTCTTTGGAAGTTTTGTTCTTGGGGTGAACCAGTTTTTGTCTGACGGTGGTGCTGGGTTTGAAATTTACTGGAATGCCATGTTTACAGAAAATCCTTTGAAGTTTTCCAGCCAAATATGGAATGACAACATTTTTCACCATGTTCTTCTTCTCCTCTCTGTTGGATGCCGTGTTGTTACTTCTGGACACTTACTGATATGCAAAGCACTTGTTTTAATAAAAACTGAAAAGTATGTTCTGCTTTTTGTGTGTAGTTCACTGGTTTCACTTTCCTCCACTCAACATCCAGGCAGACCTTTTTATGTTGCACAAAATCTGATCACATGACACCTTTGAATGGTATGGATCAAAATGCTTATGGTGTGTGAGATTTTAGAGAGGATGCCAGCAGGGAAACTGTTCGCAAGCTAATTTATTTTAAAACAGGCTTCTTGTTTAATAAAAAAAGAAGGAATACGAATACACAAATCACAAAATTTACAAATTAACAATAGTCTGGGTGAAGGTGGCGGAAAGTGGAAGTAACTGCTAGCAGACAGAAGTCTGTCCATTCCCTGGCTAAAGCTAAATGAACTACTTTTGCTGGAAAAGCAGAAAAGTGTCATATGTCTCCTGCATCATTACAGCAAAAAGTAAAAAATGAATAAATAAAAAGAGAAGTACAACTGATCCCTAAATGCAGACACCTCTGCAATCCTTTGATTGTATCTGTGTGGGAGCGTGTTACCTCAGCGAGTAGGGTGGAGATAATATGAAGCGGCGCTTGGTGGATAGATTCGTCCTGCAGAGGAGAGCTAAGCGCCATGTCCACGAGAGCTCGGATTTCCTTCAGCACCACGTCCCAGCGGCTGGGATTATTCAGCACCTTGCGATACTTGTATATCTTTTTCTGTTCACAGGTTAAAGAAGGTGAATAATATATATAAAGATTCAGTTGACCCACATTAACATTTAGACCCAAGTACATCACCAAATTGTAAGCTTATAAATACAGTCAACTCCAGAAGTATTATGACCCCTCATTAGCTATACAATACATATAATTATAATATAATATTATAATAAAATATACTGAAGGGCGGCACGGTAGAGGCAAAGATAGGCTTTAGCTTCCCTGCAACCTCAATAGTAGAATTAAGTTGTTCGCTAATTGAATGAGAGATGAGTGCGATGCTGCACAGTTGAATGCTTTTTTGGTTCAAAGTAGGGTGTTTTTTTCTCCTTTACAAACCACTGGTTTCACCAATTTACCCCAAAAATGGATATTAACTGAAGCATCCCTGGGAACAACAAGCACAGTGAGCCGAGATGACTGTCTACACAGAACATTTCAAGTTACCTCTGCTTGTCAAGGACACCAATGTGTTTGTAGTCACTGTAAATATTCTTTAGGGGTGCAAACAGAGCCAGATATGGTTTTTAAGGATTGCTACATGAAAACACACAGTAAACCTTTTACGGTGCCTATGACACCCAAACAACAAGCTGCGATTTATAGAATATTAAACAAAGTGTAAACCAAGATGTTTTGATCAAGCCTACATAAATGTTTAATGTCAGTAACGTTACCTTCCACTGTAGAGAGTGAAACCACTGGTCCCGCAGATAGCTGTTGGCAGCCTGAAGACACACACACACACACGAGTGTGAAAGTCATGGAGTTTTTTAGATGTGCGTATGTCAGTGAGAAGAATGTGGGATTATAAACAGATTTAATTTTAACTTATTAATTTGCAGATTATATTTACATACAATGCCCGGATTCAGAGAATCTTGCGTACAAGTTATGAAAGAAATAATAATAATAATAGTAGGGAAAAAAGGAGGGGGAAAAAAGCAATCATAAGGACTTTCTTAGCCAGAGTGCACTACCTGCAAAAGGATGGTCCCTCCAGGAACGCTGAGCTGGACACAGTATTTAGGGGCATTGTCCCAAGACAGCAGCTGCAGGTCCTCTATAGTGCTGTAGGACAGCGCTGCCTCCATGTAACCTGTTGGCTAGAGGGACACGAGGGGAAAACACATTTAAATTCATGTGCACACACCAGTAACCAGATGCACCATATAAAACAGCATGCACTTTTAGATTTATTTTACACAGCTTTCAAAATAATTCATCTTTGATATCATTATATAACCCTGCGTAAATGATTAATAATAATAATAATATATGGAATGTTATGTTACAGTGTTATGTAGCAAATATTAAACATACAGTACACACAGTGTACAATTCAAATCTCTTCTGTTTCTGCACACACCATTACCATCAGCAAGGAAGCTATGTTTCAGAAAAAGTTTCAGAAAGTGTAGAAAGTGTTAGAAAGTGTAGAAAAGTCCTGACATTTCTACCAGAGGTTTGGTTTTGGGAAAGAAAGACGCAGTGAGGTTTTGGATATCGTTCAGACAAATTCTGAATCCAGTTTTTATTTTTCAGTGGATGCTTTAACAATGTTAAAGAACACAGTAGTAGCTTGGTTAATAAAGCTCTGGGTCACTGATCAGAAGGTCAGCGGATCAAGCCCCAGGACCACCAAAATGGTCCACGGTTGGGTCCTTAAGCAAGGCCCTCAACCTCAACATTGTATAAATTAGATAAAAATGTAGAGCGCTCTGGATAAGGACGCCTACCAAATGCCATAAATGTGAGACAACTTTTGACATTTTTGTTTTGGGAAATTGCTGTGCTTGATGGAGGTGCGCCCTCTAAGTGCTCTTGGTCATTTGTCAGTCTGCTTTAAGAGGGTTCATACTTTTTTGCAAAAAATAAGTAAATTAATTAAAAAGTGGGAAGGAAAAAATAACAACAATACATTCTGAACTTGAAACACTATTTACATTTGAAACATCTTAAAGAGGTGACGCTCCGGCCACCATTCTAAACAGCATATTTGTGGTTACTTCGGTTTCACTTTAACGTGTCCGCTTTAGGTGATCTTAGAATGACTGTATGAAGTTTGCGTTCTCGTAATGCATCACGCAGGCCCCCGTCATGTTTTTCAGCTTCACCAGCTCCTGCTTGTAGTACTTGTAGTCACATGGCTTCAAATGTCAACAGGCTCTTCCCAGTCTCCATTTCTCTACAATAGAACTGTGGAGCTGTTCCTTTATTAGTCTCCCTCCCACCACCGTAACTCAGCTACAGGCTCTTCCGTTATTGAACACGGCCTCCCTCTGATGTTGAACAAACAAGGCTATTACTTGATTTGCACTGCCCTCCCTCTAGACTCAAACCAAACCGCAGTTCCTGTATTTGTGTCAGCCACCCAGTTCAACATAGCAAACAAGCTGTTCTTTTCCTTGACTCATTCTGCACGTCTCATTTCTGCTCTCTCTTCTCTCTCTTTCTCTCACTCTCTCGAACAAATATGCATTTTCCCTCTATCTCTCTCCTTTCCCAACAGAACCGAATGGGCTATTCGTTTATTTACAATTCCTCTTCTAGATGATGGAGCAACTGGCTGTTCTTTCAGCCTGCTCTCCTCCCTCTGTTGCTGGGGTTAAATACGCACCCCCAACACGTGCTGCATGTGAGAAGAGACCAACGATAATGCACGGAGGAAAGGGGAAAATATTCAACGGCAAAAGCAGAAGCGTTCTTAAAAATTGGGGGGGGTGGAATAAAAAGTCAATACGTGAACATGAGAGTGAGCATACAGCATGGTGCTGAACCTCTTGGCCAGGTTGTCATAGTGACGGTATCCTGAGCGGCAGTGCACCGTGGTAACTCTGCTTTAGCTCTCACTTCAATCCATGGCCATCTCCTCCCTCTCTCTCTTACTGCACTCTCCTCCTCCTTCCCAAGCATCCCTCTGGTTCATCACATTCAGCCTCTTTTTCATGCTGCAATTCTTCCTTAAAGAGGAGCTGAGCAGCTCTTGTCACTACATTGCCATGTTGCCATGGAAACAAAGATAAAAAAGAGTCAATTTTTTTGTTGTTGTTGTTACCAGGGAAATCCAGATTGAAAAAGATGATGGGGTAGGGGCTGAAATCGAAGTGTGTGTGTGTGTGTGTGTGTGTGTGTGCACATATACACATACATACACTCTGCAAATGGATAGGTTTAGATTTTTTTATAATGTCCTACTTTGGATTTGAATATAATCACAAGTTCACGACATGTAAGCAAAAGCACCCGAGTGGACATCATGGAGGAGCGGTGATGCCAGTTTCAAAGAATTCTTCATTTTAAATGCTGGAGGAAACATCCAGGACCTCGATGAAAGAAAAAGTACACAAGCACATGCTCTAAATGGTATGACTCAACAGCACGACACACTGTTAAACTCAAATTCAAACTAAATGCAAATCTGACGATGCAGAATTACTGCCACAAAATACGCTCGTCAAAACAGTGTCTCGGCATTGAATAGAGCCCCAGATAAACAACCGAGCCTGGCTGAGTTCATCTTGCGTCTGATGCACACCCAAAGTAAACTGCAGAGGATGGTTGAGGCAAAGTACACGCCATAACGAGCAGAAATCTAAATCAGCACGTCCCGGTCAGAGTGAACAGGTTCAATAAAACCTGATGTTGCAGACAAACCTTTGAGGGCAATAAAAAAGCTTCGTGCACAAAAAGAGGAGATACGCAGAGCAGACGAGTCATTATATGCCTAGCTGTGGTACAGTCATCACTTGCATTGGTTTCAGTTTTGCATAAATATGATTATTGCTGATGTCGTGTTCTGGAGCATTCATGTTTTCGTAAGGATCCTATTACGGTCAAACCAGCTAGAGGCCTACTAGGACACCGTTTCAGAAAGGAAGCTGTCCACCTTATTAGGTCTAATTAGAACTTTGTGGGCATACCAGATTGTACAATTCCTGATGGGTGCGTACGTACTTGCAATTTTGCACAGTTTTGTTTTACACAAATCCTCACCGTTGATGCGTTTGACGTGCTGGTATCTTCTGTAAATATATCTAGCAGTAAAATCGGCTGAAAATGTGGTTTGAGTGCACTGCACTGCTACTTTTATCATATCTACAAGCTTCACCAATCAGTAATGTGCATATACAGTTATGGGCACAAGTTTATGTACACTCAACATAGACATGAACATCATGGTACCATTTGGCTTTCAAGGATTTCTTTCAAGGATTTCTTTGCTGGGGCAAAATGAGCCAAGACATTTTAAATAAATAATAATAATAAAACAACACTACAACAGTTCACGACACATTGAACTTGGTTTCTACTTGACCAGATGTTTTGGGTAGCCAACAACAACCTTCTTTTGTTTTCTCTGTTCTATTCGACAACTAGCATGGATGTGTTCAGGTGTCACAACAAACAAACCTCAACCATGTTGCGGATGGTTTGCGGGTGAATTCTGAGGTAGTTCTGCTTCTTCATTATTCCAGCTACTCCATGCAAAGAGCCTGATGGAATGGTCTTGTAGTTGTCTGCATCAATCAATTTCACGCTTCTAACAAAAACTTGAGTGTTCTAGCAACTTCCAGTTCATGCAGGCCTGTGTCTAGTTGGTTCCTGGGTCTTTCCTGAATATTTTTCCATCCAACCAATCACTCCATTTCTCAGCGGATCTCCTACAAGACCTTGGCAAAGTGGCTACACCTCACAATAACATGCAATAATGCACAATTATTTGAAATGATCACAGAATCTACATGTGTTTAGAAATTGCTTCCAGAGATATTCCTTATATTGTGTAAATCTACCGCCCTCTCTCCCAGATGTGCATGGAGCTACTTGGGCATTCCCATTGAACTGTGTGTTGGTCAAGACAATGAGTTCTGTGAGCCAGTCGTGATCACTAACAAGGGTTTAAGAGGTCATGGCAAGCTATGATATTTTTGAGCTTTCTGAATCACTGATTTAATAATATAAATAGATGTATGCATATTTTGACTCGGTACGATCATTTGGACCCTGCAGCGGTTTCAGAAAACCCAAAAATGAATGAAAACTTGAATTTCAAATTCTTGTTTTTTTTCTATTACGGATGTATTCAGTACAATTATTCTACCACAGAAAAAGACCTATTCGGAGAAATCACTGAAAGCATAATACTGCCATAATGTTTATGTCCATGCTAAATGGACTTCTGAATGTAAAGGCTGACCTCAGAGGTACATTTTTCCATGTATACATGCAGAAGGGGTACATATCACCTTATTGTCATCTCATTTACTGCCGTATATCCTGTGACGGTGAGTGGATTATTAACCTGATTGTAAGCTTTGCTGGTGAATCTCAGCAAAAACATATATATTTCTTTTATTTACAAGATTGTGTAATTTAATTACACAAACACAGAAAAACTATTAGCATAAACTAGTTTTGGAATAGTGATGTGCCCACATTCTACCTTCTATAAAACTAAGTGGAAAACATATTTATTTCAACTGCAGTCTTTATCAAATAAACCACTACACTAACACAGTGTACGAAATGCTTAAACCGACTCGGTGGGGACGGGAAGCAGAGGCTGTGGAGACAGGAAAGACGTCACATTAGTTTCTGTGGTCGGGGTAAAAAGAAAAGGGAACTTACATAAGCAGATGGCAAATTCTTACTGGGACTTGGGTAACACTTACATAATTTCTACCAAATATATCTCTGTCAATCTCAACTCGGCTAAAACACCCCCCCTCCTTAAACACACTCACACACACACACACACAAAAATAGTAATAATAATACAAACATTAAGTAAAAAAGTGGTTCGTGAATTCATGAAAACCAAAAGCTACCTGTAATCGGTGGGGATACAGAAACCACAATTAGAAGCTGATCAATCACTCACTCACACTATTAGGGTGGTGAGGTGGCTAAAACTCATCTCTGGATGAAGGCAGGTACACCCTGAACATTTTGCCAATACACACACATACACACTGCCCCAAGAAATTACAATAAATACCAAATTTACTATTAAGCAAAAAAACAAAACAAGTTTATTCAAGATAAATTTGAACCAAACATGATCGGTTCACTATACCTAATAATCTGCTTGATGTGCAGGTGAAAAATACTAACAATATGGGGAAAACATGCTCACATCTGTGGGTTATCATAAAAACTACCCGCACAGACATTAGAAAAGGCGAGAGAACACAGGCAAGAAAATTTTACACACTATAACGGTCATTCCATTTATTTAATTTGTTTTACATTTACTTGCTGCCCACTGAGGCCGGGACTTTCAAACTTGGTGTGCTGGCTCACTACTATGAGTGTTTGGATGAGTTTGTGTGTGAATGACCTTGATCTGCTTTTCAAGGTCACAGAGGCAAAACTGTGTATTAGGTTTCCACACATCAGCTTTGTGCACTGATCGCTGTGAGTAACAGGTGGGTGCCTCCCTCTCATGACAGCCTGGTCAGTTAGCTCCCATGGACTACCGGTCAGGGATTAAACTAGATTTAAGCCATGACTGTAAAACGAGAGATTAGAGTCGAGAAAAAAGTCAGTGATGTAGTTGGGACTTGTTTAACATAACTGTTCGGCATGACATTTAGAAAAATCAGGCTTCAGTTCCTCAAACACTAGGTTATTTTTTGTGCATGTAAACCAGAAACATAAATCTATCCGGACACATGAAGATACTGACAAAGGACCCATTACAATGATTCAATCATATCACATTATATACATAAATAATCAAAATCAGGCACTATGACAGTAAGGCTGTAAATGTTTAGTTATTTATTAAAATAAATATATATATATATATATATAGTGTGGATGAGATGAGAAAGGCAAGACCATCCTTAGAATACAAATCTATGGAACAAGGCAATTTTGTGAGCCATAATCTCACTAACTCACTTCTTTTCCAAACAATGAACTTGTTTACAACGGACAGTTTACAGGTTTTCTTCTCCCAATTTTCTGGTTTCACTTCTTCTTTAAGAATGAAGATGGTGGGGTAAACAGATGCAACAGCTCAGAGCTCTTACACAATTTCATTACACTTTAGTATAAAGATTCCGAAACATCAATTTTCAACATTTACGCTGTATACCAAACTCTAAACACTAACAGCACAACACAGTGGCAACCCCAAAAAGAAAAATTATAACTATACTTTTTTAAAAACATTTACAAAATTAAAGAAATTGAAACAAAGTTCATTAAATTACATTCCGAGCCCCGGGGAGGAATAACGTGTTCCTCCTCCCAGTTACTTGACTAAAGTAAAAGATATATATATATAGATACACACACACACACACACACACACACACACACACACACACACACACACACACACACACACACAATAACCACCAGGTATAAAGGGCAAAAAGCTGTTACTCGTCTGTTTTAGTTAACATTTTGACAGGTGAAAATGCACAACAATTTTTTCCCCAGGAATCATTTCTGTTGCCTACAGCAATTTTGAGGAAACAGTGCAAATTACTTTTAAAATACAGAAACCCACAAACACCCAGAATCCACTGCGCCATTTAAAGTTTTCTCTGGTGACTGGCACCAGATTTTAATTAATTTCTAATTATTACTCCTATTAAAAATTATTGCTCGGCTATTATTAGCTTTTAAAATTTTGGTCACAAACAAAATACCACAAAAAACCACCCCCAACACACACACACACACACTGGATAACTGCATACCCACTAAATAATATAATTATACTATATAATATAGTGCTGTTCATTCCCATCCCAGGTTTTCTACTGGTTTTGTCTTCGGATGATTTATCAGGATGCCACCCCTCACAACTGTTTTTTGCATAACATACACGTCACTGTTTTACTGGTGGAACCGTTTGAAGTAAAATATTTCCAAATTGAAGACATTATGCTAACTGTCGCTAAAATGTCACAACTGGAAGCTGGCTCTACTTCGCTGTTATAAACAGACGCTGGCCGATCAGCACATTTACTGAAGTACAAGAAGAACTGAATTCCAGGATTGAAAACAGCGGCTTCATTTGCGTAAAACCACTGGTTTTTTCATGTGGTATTGGATCGGCACATAGGCTGGAGTATTCATCAATACCAATCCGGACTTTTTTTGCCAGTATCGTCAGCTTTTCCACTATAAAAAGTTACTTAACTGTTGTTGTTCAATATATATTAGGCTATTTCAAACGCACACACTGGTCTATTTTATTTCCCAAGCAAACATACAAAAAAGCATGAGAGAGAGAGAGAGAGAGAGAGAGAGAGAGAGAGAGAGAGAGAGGAACGAGTACACCGGCTTTTTTTTAACAATATTTATATTCCTTAATCACTATTCATATGGTGTATAACTGTTACTGTTGCCTCAAATTATGTGGTATGAAATGCATAAATACATGGTGTAGCTAACTGCTAGGCCACTAATAGTCAACCCATCTCTCTCTTTCTTTATTTATATGTATAAAAAACCACACACCTTAATATTTAGGTGTGATAGGAGAAAGTGTGTGTACACAGTGCTGGTGGGGAGAGAAGTATGGGGGAAGTGTGCTTAGAAACAAAACCAGCTCATAAAAGCGCTGATAAAGGCTGACTAGCTGATCACTGGTCAGGGCTGATCAACAAGAAGTCGCAGGGTCTCAATTGATTAATCTGGCCGATATATGGGGTTATTCCATGTCAAGTCACCTTGAGGTTCCCAAGTGATCCTTTTAGAATTCAATGAAACTTTAACCAGACATAGAACATTTCAACAAGAAACAAAACACAGTTCGAAAATTTAAATGTTCGTTTAATGATCGTAGGCTAGTACCCATTTGTCGGCCAGCAACTTGCAATTTACTATTTGGGCAATTTTGAAAGCTTGAAACTCCCCTAATAATTACTGAAATTTTGCATACTAACAGAACAGGACCAGGACAAGAGCAATCTGTCAGAATCTGCAGCCGAAATTACTCTATTTGGCAGGTCTTTTGTCAGTTGTCAGTTTGCCCCCACAAAAAAGTATTTTTATATCACATTTAAGCATATTTCCATGTAAACTAAACAGGTTTTAAGAAGAATAAATGTGATATGGCGTTTTAGTGAGTGTCCAAACACTGAACGGTAGGTGAAAATTTTCTCATCTTGCGAGCCCCTGAAGATGTGGACAGTTCACCAAGTTTATGAAATTTTAACACATGCAACATGCATATCAGATCTAGCAACACACCAAATTTCAGCCTTGTTGCTCATTTCCTTCATACTCAGCCATCATCTTGAGATTTTCATAAATTTCGCTTGTGGAGTTTTTTGACACGTTTTTGCACTTTCCTTCTGAACAGGAACAAAATATGCATAAATATTTCGTATGAGATCAGAATATAGTCTCAAACTGAAACAAAAAAGAAATGTTAACGCATAATTATCTGTCATAGATTCTATTATCGAACAGTACATGTGCAATATAAGTTTAATAACCTATATTTATCAGTTCAAATGATGTATTTATATTCCCACTGAATAATTAATTTAAGGATGTATTATGATAGGGATTATATACATCTTTTCATAAGCTTTGATCAAATGTAATGGAACTTCATTATAATATTTGCAACAATCTACCAGTAAACTGCCGAGAGGGTTCAGTACATGCAGATATTTTTCAGTTTTATTGAAAATTTGGAAAAAGTCCCATTATTTCTTGGAAGTCTGGACCTCAGAAATGATGAGAACAAGTTAAACCCAAAAAGTAATAACAAAGAAGAATAATGGTTTTAAAATAAAAGACTCAACTCAAATTAACATTTTCATACAGGCAAGGAAATACAGCATGGAATTAAGAGCTTACTTGATTATGCAAAGTCCAATAGATGAGTTAAGATCATTTTACCTGTAAGCAGAGCACTGGCTGCCAGAGAATGTGACACTAGACTAACCTCCCAACTATACCTTCAAAAATGTGCACTCCAATAACACTGGAAAGATGTTGAGTATCACAAAAAAAGTTTCAATCACAACATAACAGTTACACGACTCTTCCTCTGAACAATAGGAACCACACATTTGTACAACAGCAGCTGCTTTTAAAAGTATAGCATAGCCCACAGCTATGTATAACAGCTACTTATAACAGCCCACAGCTATAAGGGGTGACAAAAATAAAAAATAGTTTCACGTCTGAATTGCGATTCTTATTTATTACGATTCTTGATTCAAGAATCGATTTTTAAGAACACATTTTTTCGAGCACTTCCAACCTTACACCACGTACTGTTTGTCCTCACACTGCCTCCGTAGTGAATTGTTCCAGTGAGTGCCGAGTACAGAACTAGCTTTTATCCCAGCATTGACATGGATGAGGAAAAAGAAATACAGCCAGCGCCGTCTTGGCTAAGGGCAAATACTTGCACCTTGGATTTTATAATTTCCAGGTAAGAAGGATCTTGATGTGACAGATGCAGTGCACAAAATAAAAGTCACAAAATGTATAACAGCCCACAGCCACGTATAACAGCTACGTATAACAGTCAACAGCCACATATAACAGCTACGTATAACAGGCCACAGCCACATATAACAGCCCACAGCCACGTATAACAGCTACGTATAACAGGCCACAGCCACATATACCAGCCCACAGCCACGTATAACAGCTACGTATAACAGCCCACAGCTACATATAACAGCTATGTATAACAGCACACAACTACGTATAACAGCCCACAGCTATGTATAACAGCTACAAATTACAGCCCACAGCCACGTATAGCAGCTACGTAAAACAGCTACATATAACAGGCCACAGCTACGTAAAGCAGCTACGTATAACAGCCCACAGCCACATATAATAGATAGCAATAAAACCTTTTCAAATCAACAAAACTATTTTATTATTTTTTGTGTAAAGTCAAATAAAAAACAACGATTTTTGGACGATTATCAAAAAAATAACCCCCTTAGGCCACATAATCCGCATAAACTCACGAGACTCCAATGTTCCCTTTGAGGACATCATATTTTTTTCCTCAGGGGGATCTCATTTTTTGGGTCTCAGGAGGATAAATATAAGAACACCATGGTAGTGCAATATGCTTTTTATTAAAAATGGGTTTTTTTTGACAATTATAAACTGCATTTACAAATAAGTGCAGAATGCTTTTTACATATCGATAGCAATGAACAATTAAAATCAGTAACAAACTCATGTCTTTTTGGCCTGCTATAAAAATTCCATCCAATCATTTTGTTGTTTCCATTCTTCATGTTAATTGTTTTCTTACATGTGACTGAGATAGTTGGATATAATATGGATATATAACCATGGGTGCATGATGAGGACTAAATCTAACGTTTAAACAGATCCATACTGATGATTTCTTCATTTCTTCTTGTTTCTCTATGAATGTTTTGTGGTTCCAAAGTAAATTTCTGGGTGAGAGCCTGCAAAAGGTAAATGCAAACCGTTCTGTTTCCCAAGTCCTGTAATTACGTGAATTTCTGAGAAGCCGCAATGAGCCAAACACACAGTCATGAGATACTGGAACACACACACAATTTTTAGGAAAAATACAATTTGACAAAATAGATGGATGAAAAGCCAGTTATAAAATCATTAACTGCTTGTGTTGCCAAATAATCTCTTATTTTCCCACAACAATCACATTTTAAGAGTCAGGTTGCAAAATAATCAAAACGCTGTCAGCAGTCCATGAGAAAGCCCAGTCTTACAATAATATGCCATCAAGTTAATCATCAGTAACAGCTACTCTGTAACTGATCCACGTTTTATGGGTAAATCATTATTAACTCCAGAAATGTACACCTTACATACTATTACGTATAGTGTATTTATTATACTCTTGTGTATAAAAGCGACACCCAAAATCAAAGATCGCATCCAAAACTGAACTTCAGGAAACACAGAGCTGAATATCAAACACCGTCTGGCAGAACAGCTTACTACAGTGTTGTTCAATTGCAAGTTTATTTTTTAATTTACTGCTTTTTTGTGTGTGCGTGTGTTGGCGGGTGTTTTGCTGAAAAATTGTACCACTTCAATGACCCCTTAAAGTTACTGTTGCTCCAATAAAAATCTTTAAACTAAAAAAAAAATTTTGGCCTGGGCAAGGTCTTTACCACAGTGTGCCTCTGTCCACCCAGCAGTATAAATGGGGGCCCTGTGAAATCCTGGGAAGGTACTCTGCAATGTACTAGAGTCCCATTAAGGGGGAGTTGAACTCCTAGTCGCTTCACGCTGTGGAAACCGGGGATAAGCACCAGCCTGGCTCGGCTCGGGGGTAAAAGCCCAAGTTCACTGCTTCACCACTTTAAACATTAAAAGATTCTATTTAAACACAATTTTAGACTTTTACTAAATGTATAATTTTGTTCTTCCTACAGGTTACAGATGACTGTTACGTTGTACTCTGGTTTTGTGAAGCACTCCGTGCTGTTGACATAAACCGACAGTAACCAGCTCAAACCGTTCAAACCGCAACAATTATTACTCATTAAGCATAACACTATCATCATTCTGTTTCAGACAAAATGCACTGAAAGAAGTAGCCCACAGACTGGGGATACAATCTTTGACATCACAACATGGCTGAGTTTTGCCAGCAACTAATTGAAAAGCAGAATTCATTACAATCTAATATCTCATTTTAAAGGATCCAGCTCACCCTTCCCAGAATCCAGCTCACCCTTCCCAGAATCCAGTTTGTTTTTTATATACGGGCTGTAATATACTCATTTGTTTGTTGGCGTATTTTGTTTTGTTCGCTGTAATACACTTCCTGTCCATTCAGTGACAGTATCCTTCCATGGTACTGTATTTAGGTAACCATGGTAGCGCAAGCTGGGTGCTGTATATGTCAGGCTGCATACAGATCTTCAAAGACAACAGCATACTAGCATGATGGCAAAAGATGTATAGCAATAACTCTGCGTTAGGCTTAATAACCGAATGAAACGTGTCGAACCTGAATGCCAGATATCAATATTTTATGTAGATAATAAACAAGGAAACGCAAGGTGCCATGTTGGAGTATTTTGTTCGTATACGTGTTACAGGCAAGACATCAACAACGCATCAAGAAGTTTAACTGCATGCAGCAAAGATGCATGCAACAACTTAATATGGAGGTGCTAGACGGGCCACTTCGTTTTGAAAGCTTGTGACTGTTATTGTTTCTTGAACTTTCAAACTCGGCTAGCACTTTTCATGCTCATTCACACAGGCAACAAATTAAAAATTACATGACGGAATAAGTTAATGAGGAGTGGAGTAACAGCTAAGGCCGGTTCTGATCCTTTACAATGGAACGGGCATACAAAAACAGGAGAAATCAGTCAAAAGTATTTGCAACATAACCCCTTCTGACAGACAGTTTTGATACCACGTCAGAATTTAAAATCTGTGGCCTAGTTAACGCTGCATTGGCGCAGATCCATATCCAATATAACACGTTAGCATCGAAAGTGAAAACTTGCTGCTTAGTGCAGAGACTTCTGGAAATGATGAGCTGGCTCCGTTAATCATAGTATTGTCTGAAAGAAAAAGATAGCAAGGTGTAGGTTCCCCACCGAGCTGGTCTGGGACGAATTGGACAGAAGGGTGGCGGCAAAGCAAACAGCGACATGTTTGTGGAAACTTCTGCAAAAGTGTTGGGAAGAAGTTCCAGGAAATTTGCTATGAGTGTGTTCAGCTGCAAAGGGTGGCTACTACTTTAATGAGTCAAAAAGGTAGAGTCATAGTCAGCTGTGTTAAATGGAACTCCTCCACTCGTATTATTATTATAATTTTTTTACACCTCCAACTCTTTTTTTGTTTCCATCGTTATCATCATCACCATCATCATCATCTGCTTGATCCGGGGTCGGGTCGCGGGAGAGGCAGCCTAAGTAGTGAGGTCCAGACGTCCCTCTCCCCAGCCCCTTCTTCCAGCTCTTCCGGGGCGTTCCCAGACCCTTGTTTTTTGTATCCACTATAGTTAAAAATGGAGGTGTTTCAAAACTTTTGAACTAAGTGCTGCCTTATTTATTCGGCAGTCTATCAGGTGAAGTAACTAATCCTACAATTACAATTTTACTCATTTAATAACACATCTATAATCACAACTAATATAAAAACGTAACTCTTCCAAAATACCATTAATAAAATGAAATTTATAAAAACTAGACTACATCCAATATCCAAATCAGTTTTCATTGAGCAACAGTAAGTAGAAACCGGAAGAGAATTGTTCCTCCCCACACAAATGAACATACCGCTTTATTAAAATATATTTTACTGAAAAAACTGCAAGCATACCAGGCGTGTCAGATAAACACAGCAAAAATCCCCTAACACATGCTACCGTAGGCTGAAGGGGGAATATGAAAAACAGTTCACATGGACGCGTGCCAGTGTTTGAGAAAGTCCTCCTAATGGCAGATCTGAGCTGAACAAAAGAGGTGCTTCATCTTCTCTATCTCAACAATAACACACATCTGGATAATCACCAAGACGCCGTAAGAGATTCGGACAACAAGATATTCAATAAAAAGGGCACTGATTAAAGACGACAGGGAGGTTTTGAGCTCTAATAACTCAACAGTTCGGGTAAACCCAGCTGTTTCTTCCATGACAGAAGAGCTTCAGGCAACAACCTCGGGAGGAAAAGCTTTTCAGGTGTCTTTTTCATGACAGACCGACAGGAAGTGTGTATGTCAGCATTACGCAAATATCATGACGGTCCTCTGTGCTTAAGGAAAGCAATGAGTCACATCTTTCATATCTTTTAGTGAGATCAGCGTTCAAAAGAACGCATAGCTCTTACTTAGAAAAGGCTATAAACAGCTTAGCACAGGATTTTTTTCTTCTTCTTTCTGTTGGGTACTGCATCTGGTAGAAAGGGAGATCGATGAAAAGACATTTCATCAAAATCCTACATTTTGTTAGATTGGCATCTCTCTCTCTCTCTCTCACACACACTCAAACACACACACTACTTTACTTTAGCCTGAAACGGAAAACAGTGAGTTTCAGGAAATAAATATATAATTGCGTCACTCAAAAGAGCAGAAGTTCAGAGGTTTTGTGATTGAAAAACAAATTCAGGGCACCTTCGCAAATTACAAATGCTCCGGACGCCAAGTAAAACATCTCAACCGTTGCCAAAAGAAAACATTAGCCACAGTCAACTACCCTTCTATTAGCTACGGTCAACTGAACACAGGTCACCTGCTAAACAGCTATTAGCCTAGAGAGCTCAAGAAGAGAAAACGGAGCAATGGGCTGACTCGTACTGACAAAACAGCTCTCCGCTATATGGTGAATGAACTAAAGTCAGACCAGCCTACAGACTTTTAGACCAGACTAGCATGAAGCAATATTGCAGGATTCTGACTAAAAGAAATCCAGGAACTATATATAGTTGCTCGGTAAAAACCTGGATGAAAACGCATTTGTGGGAAAACATGAGATTGATTTTACGCCTACGTGGAAACTGGGGTTATTTTGAACCATTTCAAGCAGAACTCAGATAGCATGACTACCACGAAAAAGACTATTCTGATAAACAATCCTCTTTTCCACAAGCATGTCCAATGCCTTTCGTACGCTGCATCTACTGCGTCTGTCTGACGTGTTTCAACAAGACCATATCTCCGATATATTTACTGTGAAACGTTAGTCACTGATTTGATACCGGCACAGTATGAAATAAGAGGATGAGATTAAAAAAAGTATCAGACTTCAGTAAGAGACTGTCAGGTTGGAAGAGTGCTGATGCTGGCCGACTAAACTCTGGTACACCGCGTCACGGCTGGGTCGCAAGTGGCTTAAACTGGATAGAAACACAGTGTAAACATCTATTTCTGTAGTCACTATAATGCTAGATGTGGATCCACATGACGCATGGAACTAAACTACATCACAGTAGGATCAGCTGCCATGTCTGTTTACATGATTAAATTTTATTCCAGCTCATAAAAAGTGTAAACATGTACAAACCCGTCGGGCTCTGTCTCCACAGAGCCGGGTTCATCTTTAACCAACCACAGGATGACTAAATATCCAAGAAGGCAACTTTACACAAGAAAATACAACCAACAAAGTAAACATGCATTCTTTCTTATAAAAGAAAGAAGTGGGAAAGAAAAAGCTTGTAATTACAGATGAATACATTTCTGCTTTCATTTTAGGCCTTGATTGAAAATTTAAAAGACTGAAATCGTTTTTTTGTATTCATCATAATAATAAGTTATTTATAAGACGTTTATAGTCATGATGGAGTTCAGATGTTTAATAAAAAAAGATCAATGCTCTGTATGAGTGATGATGCTTATAAGGAAGAAATGTGAATAATGGAATAATGTCAGCTAATTTTTGCCGTCTCTAAAGTATATCACTCCATCTAATCCATCCATCCATCCAGCTATCCCCCCATCCATCCATCTCACCATTTATTTCTCCATCCACCTATTCATCCATCCAGATCTCCATCCATGCAGCTCTCCATCCATCCATCCACCCATCTATCAATCCATTAATCCATTTAGCTATCCATCCAGCCATCCTTCCAGCTATCCATTCATCCTTCCAGCTATCCATCCATCCATCCACCTATCCGTCCATCCATCCAGCTCTCCATCCATCTATCCACCCATCCATCCTCGTAGCTATCCATCCATATAGCTATTTATCTATCAATCCATCTAGCTATCCATCCATTCATCCATCCAGCTATCCATCAATACATCTAGCTATCCATCCATCCTTCCAGCTATCCATTCATCCAGCTATCCATCCATGTTTTTTATTTCACGCTCAAGATGTTCAGTTAAATCAACAAGCTCTATATTCCTGGTAACGACGACGATCGGGTGTTCAGATCTTCTGGATGGGATGATCTGGTGGACCAAGGGACGGTTTGTAAATAGATCGAGGATGGGAGATGAGAAGAGGCCTAACAGTCTTCTGTAAAAAAAAAAATAATAATGCGAAGCTGGAAACAAAGCCTCAGTGTAACCCATCCTACCATCCTATCAGCTGACAATCTGAATGTGAGTAACGAAGAAACAAGAATACAATTACATGGTGTGTGTGTGTGTGTGTGTGTGTGTTTCTTGATTAGAAGCTTCTTTCTAAAGCAAATGCTAAGGCGTGGGAGAAAAGTCAAGCCACACTCGACATCTTGTTTCTGAAATAGCGTCGCTGCTGTAACATTGTTTCAACATGGCTATCGGGGAGGGGGGGGGGAGTAGCCCCGTCTTTGTGTGTGTGTGTGTGTGTGTGTGTGAGTGATCACGGGACCTTACCGTGGCAGAGACGATGCTGCTGTCGGTCAGGGTGAGGTGGTGGGGTTCCCACCTCCTCAGGAACTTGGAGGTGAGGATTTTGCTCAGGAAGGTGCGAGGATGTTTCACGGCGCACACCTGGATGTCTCCCTCGTGCAGGAGTTTATAGCGCATACCACCACCTCCTCCTCCTCCACCTCCACCTCCACCACCGCTGCTGCAGTGAAGCGCACTCCGGCGACACGGCCCCGCGCCCACCTTACTGTTATTATTATTCCCCTCCGGCTCTAGTAACGGTTTGCTCTCCTCACAATGGTACGTCTGGTTGTTGTGGTGCAGCTCGTTGCCCAGACCGCTGCCGTTAAACTCCATGTCGAGGGCGAGCACGAGCGACCAGGTCACGCGGGGAGCCGCTGCTCAGAGGCCCAGAACGGTCGCCTCGGTGATTAGCGCACGAGCTTTTACTAGCGTGACGACGGAGGAGGAGGAGGAGGAGGAGGAGGAGGAGGAGGAGAGCTATTAGCGGCGACGGCTTTCAAACCGTCAAGCCATCCAAGAATCCCCGTGAAAGCCTCGTACACGAAACGTGTCCGTTTTCCTTCCTTTTTTTGTCGTCTTGCTGCCTTTATTCTTTCTGAAACGTGTTTCCTCGCGCTAGTAGCCTATAGGACTCCCCCCTCCTCCTCCTTCTCCTCCTCCTCCTCTGACGAAGCGATTCAATATGTTCGGGCCATTCTCCATATCCACTCCGTCCCTCGGCACGACGGCAGCATATTCCCTAGAGGCGGCTCCGCGGTGAACGGCAAGCTGAAACCCACACACACTCCAGACACACGACCGGTAAACTCTCTCCGCGGGGTTCGTGTTTTAAACGCTAGTAGACATGGTTCCCTTCTCTCTCTTTCTTCCCCCTTCTCTCGAGCTCGGTGAAGGAACCGAGCGATTCGACAGCAACCGTCTGATTGGTTTACGCCCGGTCACATGGCTTTGGAGTGACGTCAATGGAGAGGCGAGCGGATGCGCTGTTGTGCGTCTTTACACCAGAGAGAGAGAGAGAGAGAGAGAGAGAGAGCATAAATATCCCCCTTTACACAAAATGGAGATAGAAGAAGATGAAAGAATTTGGGGTATACTGTAAAACAACAACAAAAGTTTTGTCAGACTTTGTTAAAGGAGTAAACCAAGGCACCCAGTGTAGAGGGGAAGAAGGTTTGTGGTGTGCACCTCTCCTTGATGACTGTGAAATGATATTTGTCTGAACCTACCAGTCGTCATGTCTACCAGCTACATTTCTGCTGTGCAGGTTTGTTCAAAGACCCTTAGCTGCGTATAATAAAAGACCAGTGACAAGAGCGGTCATGGAGCTTCCTGCCTCCAGGGCCTCAATTAAAAAAGAATGTCCTTCAGGCTACCAATTACAGCGGTGTCCTCTTTAACCCCTGACGAATGGGGTTAAATTTAGGCCTTGACTTATGATTCTTTAAAAAAATAATAAATACAATTTTATATATATATATATATGTGTGTGTGTGTGTGTGTGTGTGTGTGTGTGTGTGTGTGTGTGTGCGCGTGTGTTATCAGTGCCTGTTTGTGTGTTTTAAAATGTAAGCTATTGCAAATCTATGATTAATATTCTTATGATATCATATTGTTGAACCTCTGCCCAGATGCCCTTTTTATACCCAATCCTGTTATTGACCTGTAGCCTATTAACTAAATAAGTTCCAACTTGTTGCTCCAGCTGTTTCTTTTTGGTACCACTTTTTCAGTGTTTTATTGAACAGACCCACATTTTTTAGACATGTTGCTGCCATCAAATTCAAAACAAGCTGAGATTTTTTATGATTCATGTTTTATTATTATTATTACTATTATTATTACTATTATTATTATTATTATTAATAAATGTTTTATCATAATAATGTGTAAACAGCCCCATATACAGCAAGTAGCAATGCACTGTATGTTATGACACCATTCTTTTCAAATCCCGCATTACCAGTTTTAATACATGCATACATACATACAGCCCAAAAAAAAGTTTCACACGCAAATAAGTTGTTGTTCCTCCTTTAGCTTTGCTTACAGCACAAAATCGTCATGCCAACTTAAGCAAAATTCCAGTGTTGGGTTCATTTCTCACCGATGTATTGAATTCACGAGGGAAAAACTGAACCACTTCATAAAATCTTCTGCAGCACATCCCGAAACCTTTCAATAGGGTTAAGGTCAGAACACTGGGGTGCTAACGCATATGTGAAAATGATTCCTTGTGCTCCATGAACCACTCTTTCATTATTTTGTCCCCATTTTATATCCTCCCTTTAACATTTTAGCATCATGCACCTTATGATTAAAAAGCGCT
>JBCNYG010000004.1:20242785-20260190 GCA_039654305.1 Porochilus rendahli | reverse complement strand
TGAGATGGGCGCCAGCCTCCCCGCGACCCTAATTAGGAATAAGCGGTTCAGAAAATGAATGAATGAATGTATATTTATATTACTTTCCAATTCCAGCTAGAATTCTTCTTAGATAAAAAAAATTGTGGTTTAGGGTCAGGGCCATAACCAGGGCCACATTTTTTAGATTATTGCCAGAGCATGATCTGCTTCATTATCTTCATTCCATAGTGCTCAATGTATTCTAAATTTCAAATCTCTCTTGAAAGTCATATATGACATTAAACCAAACCTAAATCATGTTTGTGTTTATATCCCAGATTCTTGACGTTAGGGATATATCTCAAGAACGAGTGGTTGAATGTTTGTAAAATTTATATGGAGTAATCAGAGTAACTGCCACATGAACTATATCGATTTTGGAATGGACCCAAGTAACAGGTAAACGTTACGGCTGGGTATAACATCCAAATATTACAGCTGGGTATAACATCCAAATATTACGTCTGGGTATAACATCCAAGGTATTTTTTCTTTAAGTTCTTTATGCTGCCCTGTGATGGCTTGGTCAGCTGTCCAGGGTGTACTCTGCCCTCGCCCAGAGTAGGCTTAGATGGGCACCAGGCTCCCCATTACCCTAATTATGATTCGGAAAATGAATGAATAATTTCCTAATGTTCGAATTGCGGATCGGTGCGACCTCTGCCTGTATCGGTCTGTTGTGGTGAAGAGAGAGCAGAGCCGGAATGCTAAGCTCTCGATTTACCAGCTGATTTACGTTCCAATCCTCACCTATGGTCACGAGCTTTGGGTAGAACAAGATCGCAAATACAAGCGGCTGAAACGAGCTTCCCTTAGAGATAGGGTGAGAAGTTCTGTCATCCGGGATGAGCTTGGAGTAGAACCGCTGCTCCTTCGCGTTGAGAGAGTTGTCGACCCAGAACACGCTGGAGAGACTGTATCTCTCAGCTGGTCTGGGAACGCCTTGGGGTCCCCCCCCGGAAGAGCTGGAAGAAGTGGCTGGGGAGAGGGACGTCTAGACCTCTGGTGCTTAGGCTGCTGCCCCTGCGACCTGATCCCGGAACAAATGGAAGAAGATGAAGAATTAGTAACAGGATGGACTAGAGGCACTGAATTGTCACTTATAATTTTGCTATTTTTCTTTATGTGTGTGTGTGTGTGTGTGTGTGTGTGTGTGTGTGTGTGTGTGTGTGGTTTTCCTTTCAGCTCCTCATGGACCACCCGTGGTAGTTATATAGAATCGAACCGAGATGAGTGTAGTGTTTCTCTCGTTTATGCTGTTCATCTCAAGAAGTCAGGCTCTGTCTCCTTTGACTATCAGTATGTGGACAACAACGTCTTCTTTGAGTTTTTTGTAAGTAGCCAGCTTGTCTTCAACACCTTATTGATTGAGCCCCAGTGCTGCCATGCTGCCATGCTGCCCACAAGTTTTACCCGCAGTCTAAAGACGTGGGCACTGGTCAAATTGGCTGTTCCAGATTGCTCCTAGGTGTGAGTGTGAATGGAAATGGTTGTGTGTGTGTGTGTGTGTGTGTGTGTAGCGAGCTGTTCAGGGTGTACCTTGCCTTCGCCCAGAGTCGGCTGATATAGGCTCCAGCCTTCCCGTGACCCCAGAAGGATTAAGCGGTTCAATAAATGAATAATTGAATAAATTATGAGAAGAATGTATAATTTTTGGTTACTGTAACAGATTCAGAATGACCAGTGCCAGGAAATGGATAAGAATCCTGATAAAAAATGGATGAAGCTAACAAACAATGGAGAGTGGGTCAAACACACGGTACGTAAGCATTCGGATACATACCCATGCTGGCTCGTTTTGCGTTTGCTTATGAAATATTTCTTAAGATGTAGAGTGTAATATCCTGTAAATCCTGCGGTTATCGCTTGTACGTGTTTACAGCAGGGAATTCTTTTTACCCATACAGATCAATTTGAAATCTGGTACAAATGTGCTGTACTGGAGAACCACTGGAGTTACCGTGGGGGCTAAAATAGTCAAACCAGTACTGCTAAAAAACATCCAGATAGAAGGTACAGTTAAAAAACAAGAAAGCGTCGATCTAAGTGAAATGCTTAATTGACCTTATTGTAGATTCTTTCCTCTCTAATGTATAGTAATTTTTTTTAATATTCATGCTTTACACCCTGTGTTTTCCTCCTTCGCTTTTAGGTGTGGCGTACATGTCACAGTGCTTGCCCTGTAAGCCAGGCACGTTCAGTAAAACCCCTGGCTCTTCTTCATGTGAACCCTGCCCCAGAAACACGTACTCAGGCAGAGGAGCCAGCTCCTGCACGCCATGTGACACCGACACACACTATGCATGTAAGCATACCACCACTAGATATAAAACACTGGATTTCAACACAAAAAAAATAATACAAGCTACTAAGTATAAGGCTTAATTCCTCTCCGAATGAGAACAGTGTGACGCTAAGTCAGATCAAATAAGTTTCAAATTCAACTTGGTTACCGGTTACACTGTATATCCATAGGTCTGCAAATGGCCCAAATGATATTTAATGAATAATAATGATGTTGGTTTCAGGGAGACACACTCAGTGTGGCCTGTGATGGACTGGTGTCCTTTCCGGAAAGGATTCGGAAAAGACGCTCCAGGTCCACTGATACTTTGTCCTGGAATGAAAATGAAAATTAATGCATTAATAAATTAATTATCACTCACTCATTTGCGCTCAACTGCTTAATCCTATTAGGGCTGGTACCCGTCTTAGCGACACTGGAGGGCAGGGAACACCCTGAACACCTCGCCAGACCATTGCAGGGCCGTACACAGACAACCATTCACACACTTTCACACCCAGGGCAATTTGGAATAGCCAATTAACCTAATGTACATGTCTTTGGACTGCTGGAGGAAACCGGAGTACCCAGACGAAACGCACTCATGCACGGGGAAACAAACTCCTCACAGAAATGTCTGAGCCCTGGACTCAGACCCAGGACCTTTTTGCTGTGAGGCGGATGTGCTAACCGCTACACCATTGTGCCGCCTAAGAAAAAACTAATTTTCTTTTTATATTTGTGAAGTATCTGACCTTTATATGTGTGCACTGAAATGTCTGCTGATTAAAATATTTTGCAGATTATCAGCATTTTCAGTGGGATATACATATCCCACACAACCCATTGGATGAATTGTTTTATTGTGCTTATCTCTTCTTTTTCTCCGGCCCAGTGGAGGGTTCTGTAGAATGTAAACCCAAACCTGCATGCACGGAGAAAGACTACTTCCAAATCCACAGTGTTTGTGATGAAGAAGGCAAGGTAACGCGACCGTACTTTACATTACTGCCTCATATCTGATGACCCATTTGTAACTCGGACTAAATGTGTTGAGACCTTTCTGTCCGTCTGTGTTTCAGACCCAGATGACGCATAAATGGATTGAGCCTAAGATCTGTCTAGAAGACGCTCCTGCTGCTGTAAAACTGCCCCCTTCTGGAAAACGTGAGCCCTGCCCACCGTGCAACCCTGGCTTTTATAACAACAACACTGCTACATGCTCTCCTTGCCCGCAAGGAACCTACTCAGATGGAATCAAAGGTGACTCAAAGTCGAATCAAGGTCTTTTCAAGCATGTGATGGTTTTGAGTGGATGGAGTTTGAGGCAGATTCAGTGTCTTGTGTGCACGTAAAAGGGCTTTCATTAAATATAATAAAGAACGGTAAAAATTTTAAATGTATTTCCTGTTTCTTCCTGAAGTGGACGCTATTGCTGATGTGCTTTGTGTTTTGGATTTTCTCTGTCACACCACCTAGCATGCCAGCCTTGTCCGGCGGGCACAGAGCCAGCCCTGGGATATGAGTATAAGTGGTGGAACATACTGCCCTCTGGCATGAAGTCCTCCTGCTTCAATGTGGCCAACACCAAATGTGATGGCATGAATGGTGAGAGAGAGAGATATATAGAGAGAGATAACAGTAGGAACCAACTGAAGGGCCAGTGGCATGCAGATGCAGTGCCAGCTGGTGACAGACAGATGGCACTGTTGTACCATAGGCAGCTGTTCTAGAATAAATGAGCTAGAAAAACTATTGCACTCTAAAAAATTTAGCATGTGAGGATATACATACATTTTGGTGTTCTCTGTATGCAGTGCACACATATTGTGTGTGTGTGTGTGTGTGTGTGTGTGTGTGTGTGTGTTAGGATGGGAGGTGGCAGGAGATCACATACGTTCTGGAGCTGGAGGTTCAGATAATGATTACCTCATCCTAAACCTTAAAGTACCTGGATTCAGGTGAGACTAACCACTCACTCACTCACTCACTCACTCACTCACTCACTCACTCACTCACTTGCCAAACCGTTTAATCCTATTATGGTCACGCGCAGCCTGAGCCTATGTCAGCCGACACTGGGAGTAGGTGAGGTACACCCTGAACAGCTCGCCAGACCATTGCAGGGTCACACAGTCACACAACCATTCACACTCACGCCTAGGGGAAATTTGGAAAAGCCAGTTAGCTTAATGTGCATGTCTTTGGATTGTGGGAGGAAACTGGGGTACCCAGTGGAAACCCACGCAAGCACAGGAAGAGCATTCAAACTTCACACAGAGACGCCCAAGCCTGGGACTCAAACCTAGGACCTTCTTACTGTGAGGCAGACGTGCTAACTGCTACGCTACCGCGCCGCCCTGAAACAATCCAGCTTCTTCTAACAATCAGGTAAAGCTTTCCAGTGGCAAACTCCAAAGAAAACCATTTACACTGATTGAGATGAGTGACATTACATGAACATTTGAATGCATATTTTTAACTGTTATCAGATTGTATCTTATATTTTAAAATTTAGTTTTGTATTTATGGAAGAAATGGCCATAGTGTTGACTGACACCAACACAGCTTCTGTGTTGCACAGGACACCAACTGTCTTAAAATACCCCACCTCTGCAAAAACTGCAAACAGAAGTGAGCATTCTGGGAGAATGTCAGTGTCTACTCCATATTTTCCTAATGATACGCAAAGGATGATGTACCCCAAGCTGGTTATTATACTGACAGGATGAGGCTGGTGGCGTAGTGGTAAGGGTGCTTGGCTCATGATCGGGAGGTTGTGGGTTCGAATCCCAATTAGACCCCCACCGTGCTAAGACATTAAGTGTGCTTCTGTCCACCCAGCAGTATAAATGGGTACCAGTAAAAAAAAACTGGGAAGGTAACCTGCGATGGACCAGTGTCCCATCTGGGAGGAGATGAACTCCTAGTCGCTTCAGGCTACAGAAACCAGAATATAAGCACCGGCCTGATGAGCCACTAGGCTTGGGTGCAAATTCCCAACAGACTTACCAAACCCTCACCGAGTCATGCACTGAAAGAACTGCTGTCACATCTGCTGTATGGCTCAACCTAACACTAACTCAGGACTACTGTAGGAATACTATACTAGTTTGAGCACATCAGATGACCAGAAATGTGTCCCAGCTGTAAAACGTTAAAGGAAATCATGCTCAGGAAGTCTCAGGAAATGGTTATTATTGTTTTTATAACCTGGCATAGTTATAATGAAATGTCTCCCCTTAGTGGACGTCAGATGAACATTTTGCCACATTTTAATTAAAGATTGGTATTTTCCAGCTTTACGAGCTATGGGTAGTGACCGAAAGAACAAGATCGCAGGTACAAACGGCTGAAATGAGCTTCCTGGACCTGACTGGTGTAGGCTGCTGAACCCATGACCCGACCCCCCAATCAAAGGGAAGAAGAAGAAGATGTTGATTTTCAGTATTTCAGCGTTTTTTTCTTTTCAACATGATCCCATGCATAGATCACCTTCAAAGTGTTACTCCCTCTTGCCAGGCCAATACCCCATCCCTCCACCAAGTTTGGTGAAATTCAGTTCAGTAGTTTTTGCACAATCCTGCTAACAGACAAACAAACAAACAGACACTGTTAATACATAACCTCCCTCATCCAAGTGACGGAGGTAACAAACAAAAACAACAGCAAAAAATTATGTTTATTGCTAGTAAATGATATTTATTCCTAGGCTCCTTTATGAAAGATCAAATGCCGTCCAGTTCTGAAACGCTGCAGTTAGTAAATGTTTTCTGTTTGTGTGTCTCAGGTTACCAACATCAATTATTGGAACTACCGGAATTGAGTTTGGACGTATTACGTTCGTGTTTGAAATGATATGTTCAGCTGATTGTCAGCTTTATTTTATAATGGTAAGTGTCTGTGTGTGTGTGTGTGTGTGTGTGTGTGTTTGTGTGTGAGTGTGTATGTGTGTGGTCCATGCGGGACTCACACTTATATCACTTGGCATTCTCTGAGTCCAACTTTAGTTTGTGTTAGTTTTCTGTCTACAGAAGCTTGTTTGCATATGTGTTGTTGTTTTTTTTCGCAGGACACAGACAGACTGCGCTCGAACGTGGTGGAACTGTGGGAAGGCAGTAAGGAGAAGCAATCCTACACGCACATCATGACTAAGAATGCATCTGTGTCTTACACCTGGGCTTTTCAACGCACTAACCAGGCCAAAGCTGTGAGTACACACTCAGACTCGCATACACAGTTATGCAAGGCTGTACTCAGTGTTTAGTTAAGCACACAGTGAGGATTTTAACTTGAAATTGATCTTCCTGGTATTCAGACTTCGGGTATATAGTCGCTACTGATTTATCCTCAACAACACCGCTACAGTATACTGACCTTAAGCACCGCTGTCTAACACTTTACGTGTCATGCTTAAATATGGCTTTGACTGCAAATGCCATTTGAGGCCATCATTAAAGACATACAGTAACCTGAACTTTCCTCACTTATTTGCCGAACTGCTTAGTCCTATAACGTTTTCAGGGAGGGTGGAGCCTGTCTCAGCCGACAATGGGTGAAGCCGGGGTACACCCCGGACAGCTTGACCATTGCACGGCCAACACCTACAAAGCCATTCAGTCTCACATTCACACCTGGGGCAATTTGGAACAGCCAATTAGCGTAAAGTGCACAATCTGAGCCCAATAACCATGACAACACCAAAACACATTGTTGTGGCCTGTTTCATCGGGTGCTAGAAGACTGAACTGTACACGTATGTATGTAGATTTCCCCTCACCTTCATGCTTTCTGCCTCTGTATGCCTGGTTTATTGTGCAGCAAAACGATGAAGATGTGCTGAATCAAGTGCTGTTTTATATGCTGCTGAATGATGAGGGTGGAAACTATACTGCATTGATGTTTATGTGATAATAACATCTGTGCTTTTTATTCAATAAGAATACAATATATTTTCCGTTCTAGTTGCCTACTACACTTTATAAAGAGTGACATTGATTAAAGAAACTTTGCATGTCTCAACCAGGGGCGTCAATATGCCAAAGATATGGCAAAGATCTACTCAATTACTGCAACAAATGCTCTGGATGGTGTCGCCTGGGCATGCCGTGCTTGTGCAATCGAGTCTCAGCAGCCTGGCTCGGCCTGTGTGCCATGCCCTGCTGGTAATTACATAGACGAGGAAACCAATCAGTGCCAGGAATGCCCACCAAACACCTTCCTCTCAGGACACCACATCTATGGGAAAGATGCATGTCAGGCCTGTGGACCAGGAGGACGCAGTAACAAGGTGCAGTCCATGTTTCTAATCAAGAGAGAAGATAATCAGGTTACTGATCTTATTGATGTCTGGTGTTTATGACTCAACTTCCTGTATTGGGGGGGATGCTGAAAACAATTTTAACGTTATGTATTGTATAACATAAAAATGCAGTTTTCACCTTCCATTCTGATTGCCAGGCGTAACTGGAATGTGTGTGGTGTCTTTATTCTGGGCAAATCTTGTGGCGAAGAAGGTTTAAAGGCAGATATTGCACATTTTCCACTTTAGCAGGGATTGTGGTGCAGTGGCTAGCACTCTCACCTCACAGCAAGGAAGTCCTGGGTTTGAGCCTTGAGGTTGGTCAGAGTGTTTCTCTGTGGAGTTTGCATGTTCTCCCTGTGCCTACGTTGGTCTCCTCTGGGTTCTCCGGTTTCCTCCTTCGGTCCAAAGACATGCACTTTAAGCTGGGATGTTTAAAATAGGCCCTAAATGGGAATCTGAGCACGCCTGGGTGTTTGTTCTAGAGAACTAGTTCAGCCCTTTCAGTATCTTAATGCATCATGGGAAGTGTGTGGGTAACAGTTTCCACTGTATTTACGAGTGCATAAATATTGTAGTGCAGTCTTTGTATGACGTGTGTGTCGTGTAGGGAAGCAGCCATGGCCACAACATAACAAAAACATGCTCCAAAGTATATAATATCAACTTTATTTTTGGCGAGATCAGATCAGATTGCATCCTAATGAGCCTTCAAGCTTAACAAAGGCTTTACCAAAAACTCAAAGCAAGCTTTTCATTCCATGTAACCACTCTGCCCTTTAAAAAGATTGCCTATTGATTATTTATGACTCGAATCATATTAGTACTTAGTGTTCCATTATGATGACACCTACGACTGCACAAACTCACGATCCACCAATGCGTTTCAGATTTTTACAACGCAACCTCATGTGCTAGCTGCATTCCTCTCTGTCCTACACGACACCTGTTAATCCGTTTTCCCGTCGTTGTAACCTTTAGGTCCAGTACTCCCTTGATTTATTTCTTTCGTGCTCGGTTCAGCCTGCTAATCACAATTAAGTGAGCAGAAGCGATTGTTCCTTCATAAATGCATTTGGAGAACTCTTGCTATTTTTATTTATCAGGGGTGAAAGTGTTGTAATAGCAGAGAGGATTTCAAACCAAAAATAGATCAAAACTACTCCAGATGTTGCATGCTGGAGTCCTGCAGCAGAACAATGAGATCTTGTAGGTGCCCAGGATTTGATTGGCTCCTATTTATAAACTTCGACTGTGTTGTTATTGATTCGGGTTGGTAGTACCAGAGTTTGAGCTGCTGGAAGTGGAGTGAAATAAGTAAAAGTCTATTTAATGGAATTTAAATAAGGCAGTATATAGACCGTGATTACTCTGGTTGTGAAATAGTAATCTAATGTGTAGGATTGGGCCATGAAATATATTCTGTTTGTTTTAGGAGCACAGCTTGTGCTATAGTGACTGTTTGTTTACACACACGGAGCGCAATCGAACTCTGCAGTATGATTTCAGTCCTCTGGGCTCCACTGGCTCCGTCATGAATGGCCCCAGTTTCACTTCCAAAGGCACCAAGTACTACCATCTCTTCAACATCAGCTTGTGTGGGACACAGGTAAACACTCATGAACAGGTTTGCGCTTGGATTGTACAGATCCTCGAGCACTTCACAGGAATTCTTTTATGAGCGTTGCGATCGAGATTACTATATTTTGCAACACATTTTCAAAAAGATTGTGATGTGCGTTTCGATGTATTTAGACATGAAATTTCAAGATCACATGAAAATTGCAAAAGGAGTGGCACATAGGTTCGCATTTTCATTTCCTCAAAATGTTAAAAAAAGAACTGATGTGTGTGCGACGTATGTTAACCTTGGGATTATACTGGGGCACGATTCAAAATAGCAAGGAGCTCCACGATTTATAACCACGCTGGGAGCACGATTTGGATATAAAAAGGGGGCAGGGTGCGTCCAAGAGATGAAACTTAAAGGAATCGTGTTTCTAAGTTCATCAAGATCCATTATGATGGCACATCAAGGTCTTTTACCCTTGGGTATGGTCTGTTAAGCTCTGTGAATCATCACAATTTGACCCCCCGTGGAGTTCGCAAACATCGTACCCCAGTGTTAACGTTGTGCAGGGGGATGCTGTGGCAAGTGAAACACGTGGCGTATTACAATTGGCGAAATTTGGAGAAAAGTTGTGGTGATTGGTTAAAACGGCAAGCTCACACAGCATACACAAGGTTTGGTTGAATTTGCATGAACTCCTGGAGGGACTGGTTACAGCATGTGATACTTAGTCATATTTTCACATTCATGTTAGGTTTCTGTTCTGTTCAGGGTCACAGGCCAGCAATCTGTACCGATAACGTTACAGAAAGATCTGATAAAGATCCTCATATTGGTGAAGCCAACTATATTGAAACCTTTATCTGTCAATCAACTATCATTCCTTCTGATGGGCGGGGCTTCCGGACTGCTCTTACCTCACAGTCGATCAGTTTGGCAGACACGTTTCTTGGTAAGTTGTTGACAAGATTTTACGGATGAACTTATTAGAAAACAATGATTTAGACATTACAATGCGACAAAACAATACAAACACTGCAACGGCGACATAAACTGCTGTATTCTGGGGGTCCAAAATCTCTGCAGTAACTCTCACAATCGAATGTGGAAGATATGATGGTAGCCTTATATGAAGATTAAGGCATAGTCTTGTTTTTTAACACGTTGCATATTTTACAGCAATTAACGTTATTTAGTATGTTAGCAATTTTTACTAAGCTAAAATATTTTAACATTATTCAAAGTTAATCTACAGTTCATGTAATTTATAATAAATTCATTCATTCATTCATTTTCTGAGCTGCTTAATCCTAATCAGGGTTGTGGTGAGGTTGGCGCCCATCTCAGCCAGGTACACCCTGGACAGCTCGCCAAGCCATCGCAGGGCAGAAACACGCTAATGGCAACCCTGTGGCACACACACACACACACACGCACACACAATTGTGAATATCCATCTGTGCATGTCTTTGGACTATGGGACGAAACTGGAGTTCCAAGAGGAAACCCACGCAAACATAGGGAGAACATGCAAACGCTACACAGAAACACCCTCGCCGAGCTCTGGACTCGAACCTCGTGCTGTAAGGTGGACGTGCTAACCACTACACCCCCCTAGTTCTTTCCAGTAAGAGTGAAAATACACCACTGAAGTGAGACACAGAAGCATTAAATAGAAAGTGCTGTACCTAAAATTACAGATGAAATTAAAATATTATTCTAAAATGAATTCAAATAGAGACCAGACGTAATGGTTACTATATGAGAGGAAAGAACATTAGTTCCTCTGCAGTCTACTGCGTCACATGTCCTCTGAGCAATAATGAATAAACTTTAGTGGATGTACGTGTAATCACCGTCTCCCAGAACCTCAGATAACGACTTCTAAAAATAATTTATCATCTGTGCAATTTTCAAACTGTTATAATACTTTCTACAGTTTATGTAAATATTTGACACACCACGTTGGAGTGGAAATAGTCCTTAAATGTGATACTTGGTGTTTTAACACTGTAGTATATGTAGTGAAAACACTGCAGGAAGAACAGATTGTGGACCTGATTCTAAAGTGTACAGGACTATAGAGAGTAGCTTGAGGCTAGTGAGTTTCACTAGAGACTGGTGTCCGAGGAGCTTTTTATTTGTTGTTCTCCTTTGTTGTGATACTGTATTATGTCCAAGACTAATTGAACTGTAAGTCTAATTGCCCTGATTGGCTACAAGCATCAAGAAAGAGAAAGGGAATGAAACGGCCCTCAAGGAGACGTGAACACAGACCAGGTAGCACAGCTGAAACGAACTTTTCAACATTATCACATTTTCAGAAAAGAACAAAAAATGTATACGATTAGTGAAATATCCTCTTACCATTCTTACCTACACTTTTGTATTTGAAGGCGTTGGTGGTTCTGTTCTCCTCATGCTTGTGGTTTCCCTCTCATAGTCTAAAAGACATGCACGTTAAGCTAATTAGCGGTTTAAAATTGCCCCTAGGCGTGAGTGTGAATGGTTCTGTGTGTTGGCCCTATGATGAACTGGCGTGCTATTCAGGATTTACCTCACCTTTTCCCAAAGTCAGCTAAGATAGGCTTCAGCCGCCCGCGACCCAAGTATGATTAAGCGGTTTGGCAAATGGATGAATGGACAATTTTATGATAGCTGCTTTTCAGTTCATCTTCTGGCACCATTTTGTGCTGGAAATATAAATATATACGTTTATCTGAGCGGGCGGCACGGTGGCGCAGCGGTTTGCACGTTCGCCTCACAGCATGAAGGTCCCTGGATAGACGTGCGTTTCTGTGTGGAGTTTGCATATTCTCCCCATGCATGCGTGGGTTTCCTCTGGGTACACCCGTTTCCTCCCGCAGGCAAGTAATATGCACAGTAGGCTGATTAGCCGTTCCAAATCACCCCTAGGAGTGAGAGTGAGTGAATAAATAGTTGTATGGGTGTTGGCCCTGCAACGGTCTGGCGAGCTGTTCAGAGTGTAACCCACCTTCGCCCACAGTCGACTGAGATGGGCACCAGCCTCCACGCGACCCTACGTAGACTTAAGCGGCTTAGAAAATGAACGAATGAGTGAAGTTATCTTAGCCACAACTGGGATTCATAATCATAATTGGGATTATGATCCATAATCATAAATCATAATCATAATTCATAATCTTTGCCGTGTTTGTATGTATATATATATATATATATTTAGATAGATAGATAGATAGATATCAGCCAGTAAAAGTTTATTTCTTAGGCTTTGTTTTTCTGTTTTCTCTGTTTATTCAGGAGCCACAGTGGAGAAATCACTCAATGGAGTAAATGCTCGACCAGAGCTCTTTGCCACTTCATCCAAAAGAGTCCCAGACGTCAACTATTTCTATCGGTATCAGCACAACTCGTAGAAACAACTAAACTCTCCTTCTTTTTTTTAGGATTATATAAAATCCATTTGGGATCCATTCTAGTTTTAGCCATACTGTACTTTATATAATCCACAAGATTTAGTGTTGCGCTAACTGTTGTGCAGATCTCCACAGACGACGTCTTCTTGCCAGAATGGGCGAAATACAGTCGTCACGCTGCGCTGTAACCCTGAGAAGTCCTCTAAAGGAGAAATATCTGTACCCAGGTATACTACCATTATATGCTCTGTGTACTGAATCTTTACAGTACAAGCTTTAACTGAACATTAATCTTGTTCTGTAGTTGAAGTCACCGTAGCGAGGGAGCCGCAGTGATATTTTCTGCTTTTTCTGCATCCGGCCTGCCCTGGTGGCACTATGGGTTTTATTCGTTCTTTAAGCATTCGGCTTGTATTATGAAGTCCCATTAAGACGTCCCTCATATTGGATCATATATCATTAGGACTGAAAGAATAAAGCTTCAACAGGAAACTCTTGGCTCTACCAGCAGCTAAAGTTCTTGTTACATATTAACTTTTGTAATATTACTCTACGGAGACGAAGAGAATTGATTTCATGTTGAAGAGTAGCATAGTGGAACAGCGGGTATTGCCACAACCTCGCAGCTCCAGCTTCTAGATTTTATCCCGAACTTAAGTTATTGTTAGTGTATTGTTCTGCACGCGGCAGCACGGTGGTGTAGTGGTTATAACATCTGCTTCACATCAAGAAAGTCCTAGATTTGAGCCCTATGCTCAGCGAGGGCGCTGTGTATGTGGAGTCTGCATGGTTCTTCCCGTGCTTGTGTGGGTTTCCTCCAGGTACTCGGGTTTCCTCCTGCACATCACAGACATGCACATTAGGATAAGTGGCTGTACCAAATTGCCCCTATGTGTGAGTGTAAATTGCTTGTGTTCGTTTGCCCTGCGATTGACTGGCGAGCTGTTCAGGGTGATGACTCGGCTGAGATAGGCTCCAGCCTCCCTGTAACCCTACTAGGATTAAACAGTTCATTCGTTTATTCGTTCATTCTGCAAGCTCTCCTTATGTCTGCGGGGGTCTCCTCTTGGTTCTCTGTGTTTTTCTCACCTCTCAAAAACACCCGGAAAAGTCCCGGACTTCTAGTGTGGCGTTTGCACGTTCTATCTGGGCGTGTGTGGGTTTCCTCCAGGTACTCCGGTTTCCTCCCACAGTCCAAAGTGTGAGTGTGATGGTCAATGGTTGTGTATGTTGGCCTTACGATGGTCTGGCGAGGTGGTCAGGGTGCGTCTTGTCTTTGGCCGGTGTTGGCTCCAAGTCCCTGGTTGAGCAACCTCTAATGCACAATGTGAATCTTACACGTTTCCACCATGCTAGTGCAACATCAGGGCAGCCAGATACACTACCATCGTGCACAGAGATCTCTATGATTACCCAGCCGTGCATTGATTGACAGATGAAGGATAAAAGTATTTTTTTTTTGAGCCAAAGAGCAGGACCAATTATACTATCCTGGACTGTCAGTTACAATGCCTGTGACATTCACTGTTGCCCCTATTAGGGCAAACACTTCTAGTTGCTGCACTTGGCATTCTAAAAACAATTCGGAATTGAATTATTTATTCAAAAGTTTAATTAAATTCTTGATAATTGGTGTGTTTACTGTACTGTACTGCAGATTCAAGTCAGTTGACAGCACCGAGCAGTCAGTTTCTGTATAATTGAATAGCAAAACAGAGTTGGTATAACGGCTTCGCTGAGAGCTTTTTGTTGCTGTCGGTTGATTTTCAGTGAGTGCCCTGCAGGAACCTGCGATGGCTGCACCTTCCACTTCCTGTGGGAGAGTTCAAGCGCCTGCCCACAATGCACTGAGGAAGACTACCACCAGATTGAGGGAGCCTGCAAGGGAGGAGTGCAGGTGCTCTTCATTTAGCATGAGAAAGTTTTCAGGCGTAGAGGTAATGTTACATTTTTAGTAGTGGTACAGTAAGTCTTGGCAGCTGGACTTTTCATGATGTTTCACCACTCATCCAGTTAAGACTCCTAGATGTCAACCTGTCAGCATACACCTGAAGGCCAGGAGACAATTCCTTACACACAATAACGCACAAATTCTGGACAAAGAAGACAACTGACAACTTAAGTGAGCTGTAACACTGTGTTCACATCAGCAGTGATTTTTTTTTGGATCGTGATCCTCACATTGCTCTACTGTGGCAGACTGCACTGCACACGGGTTTCCTATTTTGGCAGGTTGAGATGTGTTTCAGCTTAAAATTAATAATAAATAAATATAATAATAATATTTATAGCCCAGCGATGGCCTAGTGAGTTGTCCAGGGTGTACTCTGCCCTTGTCCAGAGTCGGCTGAGATGGGTGCCAGGCTCCCCGCGACCCTAATTAGGATTAAGCGGTTCAGAAAATTAATAACTAAATACATAATATTTGTGATAAAGGTATTGGCACTGTCCTGCTATATATTGTGTTACATCAAATAAATTAAACCCAAAGTGTCAATCAAAACTGGAACCAATAACATATCATTTATTTGCCGAACAGCTTAATCCGACTAGGGTTACGAAATAGGCGCCTATCTCAGCCAGAATCTCACCTGACCATTACAGGACCAAACCAATACCATAAATAACGATAAACAGTGAAACACCATTCAGGTTTTACCCTCTCCAAGGAGGTCATGTTTTGGTCAGCATTGTGTTTTTTTTTTTTTTTTATATATATGTTTGCTTGTTAGCAACATTACGATAGTCAAGTTAAGTTATAAAAAAGGATTTTTTTTACATTGTAAGACATGAAGTGTGGTATTATAGCAGGTCCAGCAGCTGGGCTTCTGTTTTGTCTTTTTCTTTTTTTTGCCTGGGCAGAGGTTTGCCCTCCTTGGATGCACGTCAATATATTTTTTATATACTTTTCCCACACACTTTTTGTTTCCAGTGCTTTTCTGCTAAATATCACCAGCTTACACTGAAAATAAATGCCATCTGGCCATTTTTTCATGTTCCTTCCAGTATGACTGAGTGGGTGATGATGGCCATTTATGTCAAACTGCAATATTTATCTTTAAACAAAGGGAAGAAGTCTGAAACACCTCTTTCCTATTTACAGAGCTAACCTATTGATTGTAGGTTAATACGCATCACTAGGGCTTAATAACACACTTACCACGTGATGTGATCCACACGTTTGAATATTATGATCTGTCCAGCGTTCAGCTGAACCAATGAGCCCTGATGCATCATGGATACAAATCCAGTCTTTAATCTACATAACTTCCATATATATAAAGCATTCCTACCACTCAAGGTCAATTTATATTTTATTCAAAGCTTGAACCCCAGTTCCTTCAAAAAGAGATTTGTAAAGTGAAGTAAAGTAGGGGAGTCTTTTTTTAAATAAATCAGCCAGACATACGATGATATATAGCTTAGCGTTAAGATGTGAATGAAAGTGTAAATGTTTTTTTCTTTTCAGGCCACAGTGTATGTGTGGATAGAGCCACGGCTCTGTACAGGAGGCGTATCTCTCCCAGCAAAGAAGAGCAAGCCATGTGAGATGATAGATTTCTGGCTGAAGATGGGGGCTATAGTGGGCGCGTTCAGTGCCGCCCTCCTTGTCGCCCTCACGTGTCACTTTTGGAAGAAGAACAAAAAGTAAGACCTTCAGCTATGTCGTAATCATCCACTCAGTAAGCACACTGCACTGGAAAGTATCTCACCATCTTACTATTCACACAGCACAATTAAAGGTGAAAATAACAAAGTTGCTCAGTTGGACTCCAGATGTTACAAATTGACGATGGGATTAGTCATCTTACTCGGAAAATCTTCAAAAGCAGGCAGTATTTGCCCAGTTTTATTTGCTGTAGTTCTCCCTTGCAGTAATATAGTTTGTGGTCAATGCAGGGGCCGGGGTAGGGGTAGGGTGCTGGATTACTGATCCCAAGGTCGGGGGTTCAAGCCCCACTATCAACTGGATTGTCACAGCTGTCCCCCCAGTGCAGCTAACTGGGTTACCGGCCATGTCTCTCACTGTCTATAATGGGAGGAATCTAAAAGAACCATTGCTGATTTTCATCAAGAGTAGCTGCATAGCCGTCAGCGTGTTTCTCCTGTGATGGCCTGGGAGCTGTCCAGGGTGTACTCTGCCCTCGCCCACAGTCGGCTGAGATGGGCGCCAGCCTCCCCACGACCGTTCAGAAGCGGTTCAGAAAATGAACGAATGAAGGAATGACAATTAAGGGGTAATATACAGTATGCTGCTCATTAGTGCAAAATAAAAACAAATCGAATTGATAAATAAGTGATTATCGAATAAGGCGATATTTAGACGAGGGGTTGCTTTTCACTGAGGCCAAAGGCAGAGGCAGAAAACACCCTCCGAGACGGAATAATGTTTCATATAATCCAAAAGCAGTCACGGTACTATTTTGTGTGTGCCACTCGCGCTATAATCATTCAATTTATCTGATGTCAACGGTGCAATAATTCGGCTTGTAGAAGAATACCACTAATTATTTGATGGCTTTCCACAAAACAGAAATGAGAAAATATTCAGAACAAGTAATAATAATTATTCACCACAGCTGTGGAAGATGTTGCTGAATAGTCCCCAAGATGGAATATAGAGACAGCTATTCAATGCATGGGGTTAATAATTGTTTTAGTATATACTACTTTGCAACATCCTGAATTTGTGGGGTTGATGATGTCAATTCAGATCACATTATTCCCGTGTAATCAAGAACGTCCTTGATTTGATTCCCAGCTCGGGCGTTTCTGGGTGGAGTTTGCATGTTCTCCCTGTGCTTGCGTGGGTTTCCTCCGGGTACTCCG
>JBCNYG010000004.1:20139229-20157255 GCA_039654305.1 Porochilus rendahli | reverse complement strand
CAAAGGCCGGCCATGTCTCTCACTGTCTGTGGTGAGAGGCATGTAAAAGAACCATTGCTGATTTTCGCCAAGAGTAGGCTGCAGAGCCGTCAGCGTGTTCCTGCCCTGCGATGGCCTGGCGAGCTGTGTGTGTACTCTGCCCTCGCCCGGAGTCGGCTGAGATGGGCACCAGCATCCCCGCAACCCTAATTCGGAATAAGCGGTTCCGAAAATGAACGAATGAATGATATTCATGCATTGATTGTGTTTCCAACATAAATTCAGAGTCTACATTTTCCTATTTGCTGTAGTTTGAGGTCTTTTCAGGATAGAAAGTACACCAAAATACATAGGTGTACTTATATGCTGTTCTTTATCCAAAGAGTCCAAAACATATTGCCTGATGATCCAGTATTGATGATTCACCTTTGGTCAGTTGTGCTTGAGTGCCAAGTACACTCTGTATAATTTTGGATTTCACACAAGTTTGATAATATTTCACCACTTGGGCTCAGATCCTCCCAAGCACACCCACCAAGTGTCGCCCTCATTCCCAGCACAAGCACTGAAGTCCACCAGGAACACTATTTGGTACATATGCACAAGCAACAGAAAGAGATTTCTTTCCAGAGACCCACAATCTCAGCATGGCATCTCTTGTCCACTGGGAAAAAACTCCCACTGCGAGTGTCTCAGCCTGGGACAGAGCTCTAGCTCTGAGAAAGACAGTGAGTACTGGAGTCTTTAGTGAATGTGTTTTGAGTTGATTCAGCCAAATTACATAATCTGCACAGAATATTATCCTTAATATAACATTACATATTGGACATTATAAGTCAGCTGGGTTAAATTCCTAAATCTTATTGGTTAGAAGGTGTTTTTTAATTTTTTTGACAGCATCTCTACCAAAGAGGATATGTCAACTCTTGGTTTGAGCGTTTGTTTGTTAGCATGATTACGCAAAAAAGATTTTCATGAAATTTCCAACAGAGGTGGGACACTGCATCCCAAATTAAAAAAAGAGAGAGTGAGAGAGTGAGAATGAGAGGATTACAGGGCTTGGCAAAGTCTTGTGCTTCTTTGTCTGCATATGTTACTTTTCCTATGATAACAACTAATAAAGAGCAAACACTCATAAACTGATTTAAACGTGTAGTTTTTAAAGAAAAAAAGACAGGCTGGCAATGGAATGAGTGTATGTGATAATAGGAATTAAGATCTTTAATAAAATTTAATATAAGTGGAATAAAAGTATGGTGTGCTATTCTTAAATCAATGAAATAATTAGCTTAAATAAATAAAACACCCTGGGATGCGCTATTATCAGAAAATGATCGTTTTAAGGTCGAGCCTTTTACACCATATTACACCTTTTCATCATTGATCATTTTCTTACAGTATTAAACCCCATTGTGTTTTATTCATTATTTAATTTAGGTTCTTGTTTTCAGACCCCATTAAAATGTCATAAGCAAATACTGCTCATTGTTTCATAATTAAAATGGTCATTTTAGGCCACGCCCAAAAATTGTCTCATTTAGAAATTTAGTGTTTGTCAAGTTACCAAACATTTACTACAGCTTTCCCCAGGAACTGCTGAGTATTTACCTTCCTACCCCACATATTCATGCTCCTTCACTAGCTAGAAATAAAACTGCCAAAACATAAATATTTCACATGCACCTATACACAAAAGTGTTCGTACTTTCAGTATAGGACAAGTGAAGGAGAGGGGGCATATGTTAGCTGTTTATGTAGATAGATTGTATGGCTGCAGGGCTGGACAGTAATTAATCCTGGTAACACAAGCATGGGTGCCAGACTGAGGCAGTAAAAGTCCTTTGCAGGATGCATTTGACCTTAAAAAAAAAAAAAAGAAAAATAATAATACAGGGCTTCAAAAAAAAAATTTTTTTTATAAAGGTGCATGCTGTATTACAGTTAACTTTCATTCTTTAGAAAAACAAAGTAAGAGTTACTTATGCTTGTGTTTGATGATATGTATGGGAAGTGTGTGAAGAATTAATTTTCAACAGCATTGTCAGACATGTCAAAGTGAAATTTTGGGAGCATGTGGGTTATCAGGTTTATGCATGGGGCCACAGAATTCCCGTTTCCATCATTTTTCTTAACTCTGAATCACCAGTAACCCATAACCTCACAACAGAACAGGGAAACCTACTTACAATTTCTTTTAAATTTGACAATTTACTCTGTAATGTTGCCCTCAGTATCTTTGATACAGCTAGTGATAATTTAATACTCATAGTATTCACTGGCCCATCAAAAAATAATGAAGCATAACTATTAACATATTTTTGTAATTTATTCTCTTAATTAATACAGTGAATTGTGCAGTATTATTAAAGATCATTTTCATCATTAACATGTACACTTTAGGCTATATGGGAAAATAATTGTTAGCAATTCAAAGCCAGCTCACTTTAAATGACACGCTGTCGTAGGACATGATCAAAGGCAAACCATTTTACTGGCTTGATGTTAAAAAATAAGGGGTGATTCAAGCACTCTGTTGTAACTTTGGTTGTTAAGATGTTAAGGTTTAACTTGGATTTTTACTTTACACTTAGGATTTTACAACACAATATATAATTTTATACCATTAGTGAAAAATTAACAATATAGGTGCAGTTTCTGTTTACACTACTGTATATCATATTGGTCTGGATTAGAGGATGTCAGTACTTACTTAAAAGCCAATAATGTGGGGCTTATGTTACTATCAGTACATTACAGTTAAAGATTTTCATTCATTTATGACTGTTAATGTGTGGTATACACATCATTAGCTCCTGATGCGCTAACAAGTAGTGCATGTATTCATTTATCAATTTAACATTACTCTAATTAATGCTTATTAGTCACAATTTGTGGCAGATTACTTTTATAGATACATGAATCAGAACATTAACAACCAACTCCTTCGACAAACAGTTACTTAAACACAAACCAATAGACGGCTATTTAAGAATGGAGTAAATGACAGTACAACACCCTCTCTGTTAGAGAAAGACACCATTAAAGAGTGGCTTATTTTAAAAATAAAGCTGATGGTTAAATAGTTTAAGTAACAATACAACATATTTATCATGAAAAATGTCAAGTATGAGGCATCCACAGAAGTGACTGAACGAGATGAAAGAACTGAATCATCCTATTATGTATAAACCATACGCTGTATTATTACTTTACTTTAGGATTTTCCTTGTACTCATTTCATTAAACTTTAAATTTTTTTTGCATTTGGCAGACACCCTTATCCAGAGTGACTTACATTATCACTTTTATACAGCTGAGCAATTGAGGGTTAAGGTCCTTGCTCAACAATGGCACCTTGGTGGTAGTGGTGCTTGAACCCCTAACCTTTGTATCAGTAACCCAGAACCTTAACCACTGAGCCTCTTTAACTTACCGTATTTCAAATGATGTTTCTTTCTACTGATACTGGTTCAAAAACCACATTGCAATATTTCTCTATGACCATGCATTTGTAAATGAATACCTAAATACAATTATAATAAATACTTAATCTCAAAATACTTTACCCGATATGACAGTAAGAATAACATCTAATACCCTGCACAGTAATAATTAATAAGTAATGTTACAGTGTAGATTTTCTACTCATCATAGCAATTAACTGCCCCAATAATAGTATGGAGGCAGGATGCAAGTACAGAAATCTTTAATAAAATAAAACAACCACTTTTATTTTATTTTATACACTTTGATATAAAAGCAAGAGTAGGACTAAAAACAAGACTGTAAGCATTACCAGCATGAACAAAAAAGAACAAATAATTAGAACTAATGCGCTCAAACTAGGTTAAGGTGTGTGGGATTATGGCCATGTGATGGGTGCATTGACTCCTGGGAACTGTAGTCCACCAGACATGGCATTGATTTTAAATTCAGCAAATAGTTTATTAAGTTACCCATATAAGTGATATTTAATTAATTATGATTAGCTGTTGCTAGTTAGTCTTGGTTAATATTTTTCCATATTTCTTAATGCCTTCGTCAATCGCTTATTTATCACCAGTATTTAAACCCAGAGTTTATACCCTTGTCCTTCAACTTGCTTTAAGAAATTAAACCTGCGTTTCTTTACATTTTTACCAGAGAGGTAATTTTGATAGGTTGTTTGAGTTGAGGAAAGAAACTGTGTACTTCAGCACCTCTGCTTACAGGAAAAAAGTAATCTCATCTCTAAAAATGACAAAACAGGCACCTATTAGAGCATGTGGTGGCTGTCATAGCTAGCGTTAATGGATACACGGCTACTATGCAAGAATGTATAAAAATATAATTAAAAAAAAATAATTGACAACAAAACTATATCCACCAGGATCAGGTCCCCCCAACACAGTGGTATTTGTATTCATTAATATTATCCCCCTGTAAAAGTCCAAGTCTTGAAATAAGCACCTGAACGAATGCAGTGATTTTAAGCTGGACTTGTTGATGGATGGCGATTTGCATTTGGAAGACAGGAAACAGGTCGGCAAGTGTAACACAGTAGCGAATCGCTGTGCTGTCTTCATCCGGTCTCAAGTGAACACAGCTAGCTAACTAGCCCGGCCACTATTCATTAGCAGTTGACCACAGAAGCCCTGCTCATCAAAGATTAACACTGGCATGCTGAATTATTAATTCATCAAGATTACTGATACAGCAACTCTGTGAGACTTCTTCACAATGTGGAATATCAGTGAACCGCTAGTTTCTGGTAAGAGTGTAGGATCTTGTTTTGGCATGTCAGTATGATTCTCAGTGCACAGATATGGCTTAGAGCTGCAGACTATGCAATGTTTCTAAAGTTGAAGTAACAAGACAATCTGTGGAAGTGGCAGAAAAGAAATTGCAATTCCGCATGATGTAACTCATTTTTTATCACTATGTGCAATGACCTGCAATGTTTCGCCACATGGTTTCTCGTCAGGATGGTGAGAATGAGCTGACTCCTGTGGTGGGCTAGTGCAGACCCAGAGAGGGTCATTAGCTTCTGGAGCTGACCCACAGAGAAGGCCTTTAGCTAGCAACTCAAGCCTGGAGAGAAGGTACCGTGCCTGGTTTGCTCTAGTACTTTTGTCCCTTAACCTCCTGTGGGGAGGACATCTGTCCAACAGGCTGCTTTCACTTTTCTACAGAACATTATTGTAAAAGATCTTAGGTTTGGGACACTGAAGACTCGGAGGCAGGTGGACAGTTAACTTTTCACTTTCCACTGGTTTTCAGCGATTTTGTTCTCCTATCAGCTTACTATGTGATACACAACATAACCTAAATATGCAGTAAGTATTCTTCACACATAAACTCCCTTCTCACTGGGTAGTAGCCTGTCTGTCTGACAGACATAGAACACACCTAAATAGATGTTGGTAACAATACACAGGTGACGCTTATTAACATATTACCCGCCGGTTCTGCCTGACTCTGCTTGCAGAGGGCACTTGATCATGCCCTCGCTACAATCTTCAGTAAGTCCTACTTAAATTTTAAATGGTTATTCATATTAAAATATCATGTCATATCATATAAGACACAGCATCTCATTGTTATACTATGCAATTGGGAAAAGCACTCCTCCTACTCGTCAAATACTCGTCATATGAACTTTATACATACCTACAACATATCTGTATGATTAAGACCGTCAGAAGTCCATTCACTCATTCATTTTCTGAACCGCTTAATCCTAATTAGAGCAGTGTACACCCTGGACAGCGAGCCAGGCCAGCGCAGACTGTCAGAAATGACTATGGGTAATATTTAGAGGGTGTATGTTTTAGCCAAAATTATTCTGCAGGCAATTATAGGCTGTGGTCATATTTAATTTAGCACTGTGCAAAATTGGGGTGTTTTTGGGAAATTACTACTTCTAGAGCAGGCCTGTTCAGTCTTTGATGATTCAGGGTTCATGGCAGACAAAATCACTGAAGGTGATATTTACTAGCTATCAAATGCTGCCTATTTATTTCCATCTTATTAAAATAAGCTACATATCTATAAAGGAAAAAATACAAGACACATTACTTGCTTTTGTTGTTGTTGGGTTTTTTCCCCCCGTCAAACTGCTCATGCCTTAGAAACCTGATCTGAAGCAATGACTCCTCAATATTAGAACCTGATATTTATTGTCATCATCCATTGCAAGTAGAAATATGTATTTGAAGACTTTTCAGGGTGTACTGCCAATCCACCTAACAACATGTTTTTCTGGGGATTGAACTGGGGTCCCTGGAGGTGCGATCCTGCATTGCCTTGCATTTTTTTTCAGCAACTTGCCCAATCAATACTCTGAGATTTTAGTATTTCACTTTTATAGTACCCAAGACTGTGTGAGATAAGTCTCAGGACATCATTCAAAATGAATAGGATCAACCCACTTCTATGGGCATACACTTGCTATAATTCTGATCTTTGGGATCGGCATGGAAAATGTTTATTTTCCCCAAGACGTGATTATCTCATTATCTTGTTTTGTATTACCTGTGCTTTATACATAATGTATTTTCCTCCCTTCCACATTAAGTGTGTTATAATGTCTACCACAGCAACCAGTTTTATTGAATGTCACTCAGGTATTTATTTATTTATTTAATTAAAAAAATAAATGCTTAAAGTCTACTTTTTATTTCACCCCAGACAGCATTGCCCCACTCGCAAAGAAAATGATAGTACCTGCATTATAAAACAAACCACTTGAAAATTGGAATGTAAATCACATCCTTTTAAATTGGTAATTTTCCAAATTGCATGGAAGGACTATAATAGACCTCTTCTTATTCAGCAACAACAAAGCCTGATAGGCAAAAACATCCAAGATAATTATTCAGTACAGTAGCTAAATTAACTAGGAACAAAAAAGCCACTAAAGCACATATAGGCAAAAATGAACAAATTACTAAAAAAGATTTAGAGCATACCTCTAACCACGTTTAATCTCATACTTGAAATGGCCTGCATTAGCACAGCAATATTATATAGCCAGGTCAGCACTGACGGCTGAAATCCTTTACCACAAAACGATGGACTGAATAAATTTTACTGATCAACTCTCAAAAAAATGCCCAGCTTATGAATTAAATCTGATCCCTATTTACTTGCTCAAAGATGGTGCATGAAGCAATCAAACTACAGTGAACTTTTCCACTAGCATTATAGTTATAATTCCAGAAAACCTTCTAATTACCAAACTGTTGATTAAGAAATCTGACTTGTTAGTTGTAAAATCATTTCAAGCCACCCACTTTTATTTTGACTGTTGACCCTCTAAAAGTTTTCACTCTTAAAACTTTGGAATTTACAACTAAAAAATCCTTTTTGTGTAACAAACGTCTTTCTATTGTTTCTATTGTCTACTACATTGTCTAAAGTTGGTAATTATGCTAAAGTCAATACAAGTCATAAAAAGTTAACTCAATTATATTTTGTATTATGTTTCCTTGATAGCTTGTGTTTTCTCAGCATCTTCATTTTTACTGTGTGATGTAAGTAAGTCACTTCTTCTAGAGAAGCATCAGTGAAATGCTTCACACCAACATACCGACCTGCAATTAATGCTACCTTTTTCTACTTGGTTTTAATAAGGCTTTCACATGATAAAATGATTTCGCATGTCATAATTCAAGTCTTGGCCATATATTGTAAAATAAAATTTTTCGGTGTCACAGGGCTCTGTTTTAGGCCCATTTCAATTGTGATTACATATGCGGCAATGGAGTACAACTTTTGGAATTAGGTTGCATCTTTTTCTGATGACATGTAGGTATTAGCCATACAAAATTAGCAACACTATGTTGATTTTTCTTGCTGATAGAAAAAAGCTGTCTGATTATTTGTTGAACTTGGTTTTCAGTCACATGTGTTGAATGCAGTAACTGCACGAAGAATAAGAAGTTATCCTTGGACATATCAACTATTGGTGTAATTATACCATGGTGACATTGCTGTATTAAGTTCTCAAACCTTAATGAACTATCATTAATAGTGAATGCAGTAACCGCTATCCCTAACTTAAGAAAAAAATATATTTAAGTACTTAGATCTTGCATCTGGTAAACTCATTGACTATTATAATCTTCATTGTCTTGAATCTAAAGGTACTTTAGACCATTCAGTAGCACCTTAAACAGTGAAAATGATCGCCAACAGCTAACCTGTACACACACAAGGTTTATATTAATATTATAGCTCAAACAGATTACTGTTTTTATAAATTACACAGGGAATAGTCTATGGGTCTTATCTAACATTATCAGTTCATTTTGGCTGAATACGAACGTTTCCTGGTGAAACCAATCTGGCTTATGCACTGAGTACCTCTTATTTACATATTTACATTGTGCTTTGGTTCTGTGTCTCTGTTTACGATTACAAGACTGCATGACCAAAGAAACAATCCTTTGCATGCATGACGACTTGTAAACAAGATGAAGCAATAGCAGTGCAACATTGATTCATAGAAAGAGGAAAAATCTGAGATCAAATGTGAAGAAATGGAGGACTGCATACGATTTCACAAGAGATAAGACTTCATAAATAAATAAATAAACAAAATTTGATTTGTTTATCTTAGAAATGTATATAATCTTAAAAAAATAAATAACTGTGAGGAGACATTAATTTACCCTCTGGAAAGTAGGCTCAATTGTCAGCAATTGAAGTTTTCCAACATGGTGAAGCACAAGGGATTTTTGAAATTGCCAACTTTGTCTTGCACTGTCTTATTATCGGAAGATAGGGAGAAACAAAAGCTGTTTTTAGTTGTTATAAGCAATACCAGCAATTAATATATACTACAAAGGAATGGCACAATCTTAGTGGTCCACTATTTTGAGATTAGACATATCTGATTAAATAATTCTGAATGGATAATGCTTGAATCAATATGAAAAACATTCATAGTGTGCCAGGGGCATTCAAGCAGGTGGCATCATCATTATCACGCATTAAAATCGAAGAATAAACAATGACAATGTCATATTAGGTTGTTTTTCCTTGTATTTCCTTGTAGTATATACTCAAATTAGTGTGCAAGCAAACCTATACAAAGCTGGGAATGCTAATGCTAACAACACTCCCATTAGCTCCACAGCACATGGCTCCAGAGTGCAGGACATAGCAGGATAGCTTAGGTTCTTAGGAGAGTGCAGGTTCTCTAAGATAGTTATAGAAGCTGGAGTTAATGATATACGCCCTCTTTATATTTTGACTTTATACTTAAACTTTATAGAGGTGTGGAAATTAGCGAAGGTAATGCCCGATGCAGTAATATGCTCTGGCCCCATCCCAATACGGCATGGTGATGTAGCTTACAGCAGGCTATGGTCGCTGAACTGCTGGATGTCCAAGTGGTGTTCCGAAAGTGAAATGGGCTTTATAGACAATTGGAGTACTTTTGAGGGTAAACCTGGCCTGATAAGGCGGGACGGTATCCACCCCACTCAGGAAGGTGCCACTCTCATTTCATGCAGCATAGCACATAGTCTCAGAAAAGGACTAGTCAGTCAGTGACTATTCAGAGGCAAGGCCGGAGAGCAGACAAACAGGCTAATCCGAGCGTCTGCTAGCTGCTAGCTGAGTCGTCACTCAAGGTCAAGCTCAATGCTATAGAAACTGTGTCTGTTCCCCCGAACTAAACAAAATGTAAAAACCTTGTTTTTTAGAGTTTGTTTTAGTAATCTTATTAATATAAGTTTAAATCATACTGAATCTACAGCCAGCACCTTAAAGATAAGATGGTTAAATGTTAAATCTCTTATGTCTAAAGCGCTTATGGTTAATGATCATTAATGATCAGGAGTTTAGTGTAATGTGTTTAATGGAAACATGGAAAAAAAACCCATGAGTATGTAACATTATTTGAAGCGAGTCCTCCCGAATATACTTATATACACTAAACTTTTTTTTAATACATTTGAAATTCTATACGCTTACATAACATGCATTTCAGGAAAACAGCTAAAACCTTTAATTATTATTTACAGACCCCCAGGGCCGTACTCCGAATTCCTATCTGAATTTGCAGACTTGGGCAGTGGTGGCCTGGTGGTTAAGGTTTTGATACCCTAAACTTTAAGTCAGATATGTCATTAATTAAAACGGTAAACAATAATAGACAACCATTAGATCAACAACTAGAGAGTTTTAGCCCCATTCAGGTGACAGAAATAATCTCATTAATTTCTTCATCTAAACCATTAACCTGTGTGCTGGATCCAGTACCTACATGTTTCTTTAAACAGGTACTACCAGAAGTGATCAACCAGACCAGATAATTACATTTATCACAGAAGTGATAAATATAATTAATTCTTTCCTTAGCACTGGTTATGTACCTAAATCCTTTAAACTGGCAGTTATTAAACCTCTGATTAAAAAACCTGGCCTCGACCCATATCAGCTGTCCAACTATAGACCAATATCAAACCTTCCTTGTATCGCCAAAATCTTAGAAAAAGCTGTAGTGTAGCAGTTATGTTCATATCTTTGTAGGAATAATATTCATGAAATGTACCAGTCAGGATTTAGGCCCCATCATAGCACATTGATGGCCTCAGTTCATGGCTGTGTCTCTCTGCTAGTACAGCCTTTGACACTATTGACCATACAATTCTCATTGATAGACTAAAAAATGTTGTTGGAATTAAGGGAATGTCCCTCTCCAAGTTTAAATCTTATTTAACTGACCGTTATTAGTTTTTAGATGTAAATGGTGACGCCTTTTTATGTTCTATATCTGTGATTATGTAGTTTGGATGGTGTTTCAGTTTCATCGTGCCAAGCAGTTAAGAACCTTGGAGTGATTATTGACCCTGGTCTTTCTTTTGAATCTAATATAGATAATATTACTTGGACAGCCTTTTTTCATCTCAGAAATATTGCTAAAATAAAAAATATGATGTCAATGCATGATGCGGAAAAACTTGTTCAAGCTTTTATTACCTCGAGATTAGATTATTGTAATGTGTTACTCTCTGGATGTTCTAATAGGTGCATAAACAAGCCCTGGTTAGTCCAGAATGCAGCAGCAAGAGCTTTTACTAGAACCAGAAGACATGAGCATATCACCCCCCATCTTATTTACCCTGCACTGGCTCCCAATTAAGAATATAAATTGCTACTTTTAAGCTATAAAGCACTCAGTGGTCTTGCACCACATTATCTTAGCTAAATCCTTGTTGTTTATGATCCAGCTCGCCCAAATAGATCAAAAGGTGCAGGCTGCTTAGTGATACCTTGAATGCTGAGATCTACTGCAGGGGGCAGAGCTTTCTCTTTCAAAGCTCCACAATTATGGAATAAACTTCCAGTTGATGTTCGGAACTCAGACACAGTCTCTGTTTTTAAGACTAGGCTGAAAACTTACTTGTGTAGTCAAGCATTTTGTTAACAGGCTTTTATTAGGTAAAGAAGCAGACCTGGGGTCTCGCAGACATAGAGAGTAAACTGTAGCATTGGGATGCTGTCCCTCCTTCACTCTACATGCTCGCCCAGGTCCGTTGACAGTGGAGTGGCTGATTGCCCAACGTTACAGGGTGCCCTCATGTCTGCTATAAGATCACCTAACAACCTCTCTTTCTCACCCCCCCCCTCACTTCTTTTTCTTCCTTTTGCTCTGCCGTGGATGTCTGTCCTGGTTTGCTGATGCTGGCTGGAGTTCTCATCTTGGATGCCCCTCGCTCCTGCTGATGAAGACCCATATGTGGTTTGATCTGCACTAAGTGACTGTAAAGATGACTTTTCGCTGCTGGTGATATAAATTTTCTTATATGGTTTGAATTTTATGGTTTTACCCAAATGAGGATGGGTTTCCCTCTTGAGCCTGGTTCCTCTCAAGGTTTCTTCCTCGTGTCAACTGAGGGAGTTTTTCCTTGACTCTTGTCACCACGGGGCTTGCTCATTAGGAATGTGTAGGGGGTTGTAGAAAAAACTTAGATTCCTCCCTAATTTGTAAAGTACTATGCAAAGCTGCTTTGTCTATTGTAAAAAGCGCTATACAAATAAAACTGAATGTAAAATAAAATAAAAAAAATTTAATTAAATAGAGAGTGAAAGAGAGAGAGGGAGTCAGAAAGAGAGGGAGAGACAGAGTTAAAAAGAGAGGGAGACAGAGAGTGAAAGTGTGAGGGAGAGAAGGAGAGAGAGAGAGAGAGAGAGCGAGACAGAGAGAATGAGAGGGGGAGGGAGATGGTGAGAGAGTAAAAAGAAAGAGGGAGAGAGAGAGGGAGAGAAAAAGAGAGAGGGAGAGAAAGTGATGGGCTAAGTGCTAAACGCTTTCAGTAAAAGCATGTATGTGCATTCTATACACATGCACACACGTACACGCACACACGCACACACACACACACACACACACACACAATTCTAGTTTGCTAGTCAGATGTGTAAAATATAAATAATTTCTCTGTTTGATACAGTTTTATCTCTGCCTTAAAGCCATTTGTGCTATTTCTGTAATCTTTGGCAGATGAAACCACTCAATTTCTATGTGGAACATTCAGGGCGTTACATCTTCACTGTTTGGGTGTAAAAGTGAAACTTGTTTAAGGAGAACACAAAAGACAGATATTATAATCCCCAGGAAACCTGGAGTATATCGACCCCTCACTATGCCATAAACTACTGAGAATTACTCATCCCGTCAACTAAACATCCAATCTTCATCTGCTTGTTCCTGGGTCAGGTCGCATGGGCAGCAGGCTAAGCAGTGAGGTCCAGACGTCCCCGTTCCCAGCCACTTCCTCTAGCTCTTCCGGGGGGACACCAAGGTGTTCCCAGACCAGCTGAAAGACGTAGTCTCTCTAGTGTGTTCTGGGTTGGCCCTAAGGTCTCTTCCCAGTTGGACATGCCTGAAACACTACACCAGGGAGGCGTTCAGGAAGCATTCTAATCAGATACCTGAGTCACGTCAACTGGCTCCTCTCAACACGGAGGAGCAGAGGTTCTACTCCGAGTTCCTCCCAGATGACAGAATCTCTCACCCTATCTCTAAGGAAGAGCCCCACCACCCTGCGAAGGAAGCTCATTTCATCCATGATCTTGTTCTTTTGGTCACTACTCAAAGGTTGTGACTGTAGGTGAGGGTAGGAACATAAATTGACTGGTAAATTGAAAGCTTTGTCTTCCAACTCAGCTCTCTCTTCACCATGCGGCCTGTCAACCGCCCGCTCCATCCTTCCCTCACTCGAGAACCCGAGATACTTGAACTCTTCGACTTGGGGCAGGACCTCATTTCAGACCCGAAGGGTGCATTCCACCCTTTTCCAGTTCGCTACATTCTCAGCTGCGACTCGCTCCAGCGAGAGCTGGAGGTTCCGGCTCACTGAGGCCAAAAGGACGTCATCTACAAAAATCCTAATGTCCACCAAACTAGAACGTCATCTGCAAAAATCCTAATGTCCACCAAACTAGAACGTCATCTGCAAAAATGTCCACCAATCAACACCTTGGCTGTGCCTAGAAATTCTATCCATAAAAATTATGAATAGAACCAGTGACAAAAGACAGCCTTGGTGGAGTGCAACCCCCACTGGAAACGAATTCGACATTAACACTAATTGACTTTAATTTACACTAATTGACTCTGAGAAGGGTAACAACCTTATATTTGGACAACAAACCTGACTAACCTTCTGAGCCACAACTATGACTTACGGGTGAACAGAAATGGGAAGTACCTGCTACAGCACTGTTGAAGCCAGTGTCTGTATATCATTAAAGGTAGAACACGAGGAAACTCTTTGGGAAGGTACACGTTCTGCTCACCTCTTGGCAACAGCACAGAAGATTATATGATAACAGATTAAGACCCTTCCTATGTTGGTGCATTCACTGTTAAAGCTCTAACCCGTCTGTCTAATCACAGTCAAATTACTGTCAACATTAAAAAGACAAGAACTAACAACACTGCACACAAACACACACACACACACACACACACACACACACACACATACAGACACACACAAACAGAGCCCAGTGAGCTGTACAGCATTCAGAGACCGTACAGATGGGCCCAAAATAGCACTGAAGAGTTCCAAAAAGCAATCAGCACCGACCAAATTCACACTTTATTAGATTTGTTTCTGGATACCACATACACCCACAGTACTGAAGGCATCAACCTCGCAGTTAAGAATATAAACCACATCTTCATTAGAACGGCACAAATCTCTCAATTTAAACATTTCAGGAACAAAACTAATCCAACTGAAAATAAATGGTTTGACACAGAAATATTAGAAAAGAGTTAAGAAAATTATTAAATCAAACACATAGAGATCGCAACAAAGCAGAGTTACACCTTCTGTGATACATTAAAGCTTTATAAACGTACACTCAGAGTCAAAAAACCCCAACACACACAAATCCAACTGACGCTGATCAAGGAATCCATAAACACTAATAGTTTCTGAAAGCTCTGGAGAAATCTGAATTAATCCAAGCCTGAATTAGCGATACAGAATGAGGAGGTATGGGTCAGCCACTTTAAATCACTTTACACATCGAACACTAATAACAACCACGAACAGGACACCATCATTAAAAATCTTGATTATAATAGACTCCCAGAAACCCCTGGTTTACCATATTGCTGACCAGGAACCCTCAAATACATTAGGAACTCTCAAACCCAGAAAAGCAAGCGGACCTGATGGCATCCTAAACAAAATGATAAAACACACAAGTAAAATATTCCAATCGGCTATCCTTAAATGATTCAACCAGATTCTGAGTGCAGGTTACTTCCCTGACATCTGGACACGAGGTCTAATAACCCCTCTCTTTAAAAGTGGAGATCAATTCCACCCTAATAATTACTGGGCCGTCTGTGTGAACAGCAACCTGGGGAAGGTTCTACAAAGCATTATTAAATGTAGACTTATGGACTTCCTTATGAAACACAGTGTTTTGAATAAAAGTCAGACTGTATTTATACCAAATCACTGCACCACCAATCGCATTTACACCCTACACACCCTCATCAACCTCCACGTTAACCAAAACAAAAACAAAATATTTGCATGTTTCAAGATTTCCAAAAAGTGTTTGATTCAATCTGGCATGAGGGTGTATTTTATAAAATTCTTTTTAAAAAAAGCCCAATACTCTTCAATATATATTAATTAATTGGCCTTTTTGAAAGCACAGCAGCACCGGGTCTCACTCTACACCACTCAGAGGTCAAACTCCTGCTGTACGCAAACAATCTGGTCCTGCTGTCTCCCAGCACTCAGGGTCTACAGCTCCACCTGGTCCTGCTGCAGCGGTACTGTCAGACTTCATTATTCATACATGACACAGATAAAATATGTTCATTTCCAATCAAGTCTCCATTTGCTAAACTACAAGTCTCAACGCTGGCCATCGAAGGTATTTTAACAGCATGACGCCGTGAAAACAAAAAATAAAAATTAAGGAGAAAAAGAAAAAGAATTAAAAAATGCACAATTGCTCCTGATACAACGGCCAAGTCCTCACTCAATCACAGCCACTCCGGCTCCGGCCACTCATTCCGCACATGCACTTAGATGTGGCAGAGAGCGAGAGAGTGAGAGAGAGAGTGGGAGGGAGACAGAGAGAGAGTGAGTAAGAGAGGGAGACACACACACAGAGAGAGAGAGAGGGAGACAGAGTCAGACAGAGAGTGAAAGAGAGTAAAAGTGAGAGATGGAGACAGAGAGAGAAAGAGTGAAAGAGAGTGAGAGGAAGAGGGAGTGAAAGCGAGAGAGAGAGTGGGAGGAAGAGAAAGAGAGAGAGAAAGTAAGTACAAGAGAGAGAGAGAGAGAGAAAGAGAGAGAGAGAGAGAAAGAGAGAATGTGAGAGGGGTTTAATTTATTTTGTATTCGTATTACATTGCTACAGACACAGTGAGGGGTTCTAACCTCTGTCGGACTGTGATGGTTTCACAGGGACTGTGGTTCACCAGCAGAGCAGGAGCAGCTCCATCATAGTAATCAGTGAAGCTGATGACAGCAGAGTGTTCAGAGATGTTTACATCCACTATGATGCCTCCATTCTAATGGAAAAAGTGTGCTTAGCTCTGTGTATCTCCGTAAATTTGAAACTTTTTATTGTGAGAGTGAAATGTTTAAATGTGTGTATGATTCTTCTCTATGTCTGATTTAGAGATTTTTCCTTTAATGGTTACAAACAAAAGGTCAGTAGTGCAGTGAAAACCCACACACTCCAAATGCGTACCTTCTCCAGGCTGAGCAGGGTTCCGTTATCCTGTTTGTTAAAGAAGAAGGATTTAGAGGCCACTTCTGAACCCACCACACGTACACACAGCTTGTCTGTACTAGACTCCGGCCACAGTGGCAAATACTGCACCAAACATACACACACACATTCCTTAAGTCCTATGTTCACTGTGAAAGACAATATAGTTGTATTCCATCAAAAAGGTTTTTGAACCTCTGTGGAGGAGATATAATGCCATTTGTTACTGTTAGTTCTGTCCTTCTGCACCTCTCCTACTTCCAGCTCAAAGGAGGATTTATTCACCAGAGTGTAGAAAGGACTTATAGTTACAATCCGCGTCAGTTTAAAACTGCTCAACTTAATACTGACTTCCACCTAAAAACAAACATAGATAAATAAATAAAAATCTACGTATACACAGACACACACGCACACACACACACACACTCACACACACACGTATAAATATATATAGTATTTTCTTACAATGACAAGTCCAAATTCTTACCAAGAAATCCATGTTGTTATCTTTACAGCAAACACACCCATAACTGCCCACAGTATCTAGAGAAAAGGCGTCTGACCAGGAGCTAGTGGACACGCAGAGCTGCACCTATGTCAAAAATCATGGGGGAAAAATACTCAAGCGCAGCCATATATTATATATTATATGCTTTATAAACACATTTTTATTTTAATACTAAACATTTATTATCCATTCTGTTTAATTTCTTGTTGAGACTTAATTAATATACAGTCAAGATTAACCTAATTTGTATTCATTTATTTCTTCCACGATTTTCTCCACAATACAGTCATCGCCATCACCATTGCCTTGGATTCCTCCAAGGCATAGGATGCCAACCAATCACATTATCGATTTGTTGCTCATGCACATTCATTAACACACTCGAGAACAGATATACTGTACTGGTTAATAGAGTGTTAATATGAATAGAAAAAAACAAACGAATATAAATATAGAAAATTTGTGTGTTGGTTAAAAATTATTTTGTTGTACAGAAGGCCCTGTGTGTGACCAGTAAAGTTGCCCATCCCTGCTTCAGAGGAAAGCGCCCCTTGTATGAATGAACTCACATGATTGATAAGACACCCATGATTGGCAAGTGTATGGCATCCTTTTCTCCTGTGTGCATCCTGGATTCAAACAAGCAATCTCCAGAATTATAGTATTGCCGCTTAACGCTGCCACACTCAGAAGCCCGGGTATTAACTATTCAGTTAATACAGTTAGTTTCTGTTCTGTAAATCGCATGCCGGCAACTGCTTGTCGGCGGTGTTACCCTAGCTTCCTCAATCCGATTTTAGGGATTTAATTTTACCTTTAACTTTAATTTTAATTTCGTGGTTTAACTTCTCTTTTCCCATCTTGAAGCAATTTTAGTTATTTTATTTAGTCTTTCTTCGAACATCAACTTTTATCCACTCTAAACACAGAGGGAATCAACAGCATCCTGCTAATATCCTGCTAACACTCACAAGTCTCCAGCTAAGGTTTGCTTTTAGCATCATGGCTACCATACAGCTTGTTCAGTGTGTTGAGTGCAGGATGTATAGTAATTCTCCCTCCGTCATTAGTGATAACTTTATCTGTGATAGGTGTACACTAGTTAGCTAGAGGTGCACATCCAGACTTTAGAGAGGGCTAGTGAGAGCGAGAGTAGCGTTGTTCCTGCAGCAGGAAGTCTGGGTGCCTTAGGCGGAGATAGTAACCCTCCTCCTCCGGCATCAGAGCCCTCGCAGCGGGGCGAATGGGTGACGACTCGGCGGCATACTCGCAAAGCCAAAGCTAA
>JBCNYG010000004.1:19987998-19998063 GCA_039654305.1 Porochilus rendahli | reverse complement strand
TGAGTGTGGGGAAAGGAACTCGTCTTTAGTGTGTGTGTGTGTGTGTGTGTGTGTGTGTGTGTGTGTGTGTGTGGGTGTTTTGGCGCAAATGTTTATCCAAACTAAACAGATACAGATTGCAGCCTGCCATCCCTAAAACAGCATGTTTTCCTCCCACAGCGTTGAAACTCGGCAGCCTTCAGGGCACTGTTATGAGAGACAGGAGTTGTGGAGTGTCTCATGGGTTTTTAAGGAATACTCCGACCCAACCATGTAATCTCTATAACCCACATCTGTAGAGTGTGGGCAGTTAAAGCAAACAATATTTTTAACACATTTCTGTGCATGAACAAAAAACTCGCTCACTGGGTTTGGATGTCATATTGGCAGACTTCAAATTTCATCAGTAATCATTTTAAATGCATGAGTGTACAGTATGTGGTAATCATTACACTTCACCTTCATCAGCTTAAGTGGTTTGAAAGGTTGTGGGATAAAGATATAAGGTCTGTAACCAAAATCATGTACAGTTTTAATTTTTTTGGAAAGTTATCAAATCTGTGAAATTATGATAAATAGATTTAGAATGCAGCTGAACTCTAAATAACTAAGTTTGTGAAAGTGTTAAAACAATACACATTTTGCATGAATGTTTATTGATGCACAACATCTGTGCTTTGAAATCTATTATAACTGCGTGCTTTGTGGTATTTATTACATTATTCGAGGTATTAACTAGAGATCATTTGAAAGGTCTGGGGTTTTGCTTTAAAGCGCTGTTCTTCAAAGGGTGTCTGTAAGTACTGTGAGTAGGTTTACTGGACCTGTGATCATTTTCAAACCATCTTCATGCCAGAGAGGGAGTGAGAGTGTGTGTGTGTGTATGTGTGTGAGTGTGTGAAAGAGAGAGAGAGAGAGAGAGAGAGAGAGAGAGAGGGAGGAAGCCATGCATGTCCTGTTCTGTATTTCTGTATGTTCTGTTGAACTTTCCCCAGACATGGGAGTTTGCCCAACCTGTCCCCATGTGCTTTTAGGACTTGGAGAAGGCTTTTGACCGTGCCCTTTGGGCTATCTTGTGGGGTGTGCTCTGGGAATATGAATACCGGATCCGTTGCTACAGCCTGTCCGGTCTCTGTATTGCCGGAGCCAGAGCCTGGTCCGCATTGGTAACAACATGACGAATTCATTTCCATTGTGGGTTGGACTCCGCCATGGATAGAATTTCTAGGCGCAGTCAAGGTGTTGACGGGTTCTGGTTTGGTGACCATAGGATCTCGTCTCTGCTTTTTGCCGATGACATTGTCCTTTTGGTTTCAATTTACGTTCCTACCCTCAAAACGAGATCGCCAATACAAGCGGCTGAAACGAGCTTCCTTCGCAGGGTGGCAGGACTCTCCCTTAGAGATAGGGTGAGAGGTTCTATCATCCGGGAGGAACTCGGAGTAGAACCGCTGCTCCTTCACGTTAAGAGGAGCCAGTCGAGGTGGCTCGGGCATCTGATTAGAACGCCTCCCGAACGCCTCCCTCGGCTGGTCTGGGAACGCCTTGGCATCCCCCGGAGGAGCTGGAGGAAGTGGCTGGGGTGAGGGACGTCTGGACCTCACTGCTTAGGCTGCTGCCCCCGCGACCCGACCCCGGAAGAATATGAATGAATAAATGAATGTATCCCCAGCAGTCTTTATGACTTGTGTTTGTGTTTGATTCTGAACAGAACGACTTGCCCCACTCACTCCGTACATGAAAGAGTCAGAGGCCCCTTCCGTAACTGTGACCCGGTTCTGTGTTTTTTCACAAAGAAGCTGATCCAATGCTTCATTCCCAAGCTCAAGTACATCTGACCCACGGCCTTATGACACTCAGATCCATGACATCACCACATACGTTTCAGGCTGTTTGTGATTTAGTCAAAGACTCGCACAGGGACACGCACTCAGAGCTTAAACACTGATTTTGTTACAGGTATTGATTCAGAACATCCTTTCATTTCATGGATTGCTTCGTTTTCTGAGCAATTAGAATTTGTGCCGTGTGCATCGTAAACCCTACCTGAGTGTGAATTTTCACATGTGCACATATGTAAGAATGAGTGAGTGTGCACTTGTTAAGAGGTTGGTATGCTTTGAAGCCCCCTCGTTTCTCTCGAGCACAGCTGCATTGTTTTAGCTCCTGACAACCGCGGGACGTGAAAGAAGAACTGGCAGGCATATAAACACAAAAATTGTTTTTTCAGATAAAAGAGTCTAGGTTTTCTGGGAAAGCTACACAATAAGAGAGTAAATGATAGACGTCATGACAATACGCAGACAGTTGTTTAGCGTACTTTAGACAGCCTTCTCTTTGACCATGTCATCGTGTCTTTATTACCGGAACATTAGAACCCATAGCCTTCCCAGGCTGATCTTTACATCACACAGAGTGAACTTTATGTGTCAGAGGCCACCAAAGAAGTGAACCCACACCTTGAACATAGATCAGACCTGCTCATTGTCCACACACACACACACACACACACACACACACACACTTTTTATATAGGCCAGGCCGAAGACATTCTAAAGGATGCATCTCTCTCTCTCTCTCTCTCTCTCTCTCACACACACACACACACACACACACACACATTAAACTATCATTAAAATGTGGAAATTTCTCCTGATTTGACTAATAAGAATATAATGACCAAGCAAATGCAGTAATTAGAGGTCAGCAGGAAGCTGAACCTAAAGGTGAAAGTTTGACCTTTGCCCTTGTGTTTGGAGGAGGGGTGGAAGCCATGCTGTGCACCGCTCCTCTCGGCATGGCTGCGCACAAACCATCAGCATGATTTATGGCCAGGAACGCTACAGGTGACATGTGAATTCTCCATCTGCAGTTGGAGGTGACACCTAATTATTGCACAGAATGCGAAAGTGCATTTATTTTGAAACTAGATCAGAAAGCTGTTATGATGTTGCAGAAACATTAATAATGTTTTGCAGCTTGAAGCATAAATATATCTGTGTGGATTTGTGTGTTGCAGATCAAAGACGATGAGCGTGTGTTGGTAACAGAGCGAGGTTTACTGATTCGCTGGGTGCAGCGTAGCGACGCTGGCTTATACGTGTGCACGTCTCAGGACCACAGTTTCACTCGCACACTCCTCCACCTCTCACTAAGAGTTCTGGAGCACAACCACCTTCCTGGGCGTCACACAGCCTCCAACGGACCCCCTGATCACGCCATTCAGGATATGGCATCTGATTTGCGACAGAGTTATAAAGATTATGTGCGTGCTAAGAGCACACCATCTCTGGAGGAGTACTGTGAGGTGCTGTGGCATAAGGAGAAGAAGCAGAGGCAGAGAGCTAAGTGGAAACACGTCCAGGAGCTCCGAAAGAGCAGGAACCGGCGGCACCACCAGGGGGCTGCCATCTGAGGAAACGGTACTCAGGAGAGAGAAGTAGGGGAGGGAGGTGGGGGGGCGGGGGGGCTTGGTTAACTTACAGCTTTGGCTGTGGATCGATGTCCATGGCCTGAATCTAACCTATTTTAACTTTTTAAAGGAGTGAAACAGATCTTCTTAGAACCAGCGCTCTGGTTGTCAGGGTGCAGAAGCAGTATCTCTACCTGTCAACAGGACACAACAAGGACACACTCAAGTATGAAACTACAAAATTTCTAACAGCTGTGGAAGTGAAGAACAGGATTCACTTGGAGACCTACAGCAGAAAAGTTTGACTTGTACTTATCGATTCAGTTCAGTGCATCCCCAGAGAAGCAAGAGTATTCCCAATCATAATGCTTAAACTGTAACCAGTAATAAAAACGCATTCATGTTGAATGACTGTAAATATACGTTTTGTACAGCAGATTGTGCATGCAGTAGAATCGTTGACGTTTGAATTGTTTTCAGACTGTGGTGGAGTTCACACAGCAGAGCAAACCGATTTCTTAAATACCTCTGTATTGCAAAATTGATTAAATCAGATTTTTTCCCTGCATTATAGACACTGTGGCATGCTGGTGCAGAAGGCCACGTGCTTTCTTCAGGTCCCTCTGGTTTCCTTCAAGAAACATGCTGGTAGATGGACTGGCTACTCTAAATTGCCCCCTAGGTCTGTGCATGTACTGCGACGGACTTGGGTCTGTCGCTATCCTTAGCAGGATAAAATTCTTTCTGAAGATGAATGATGAAAAAATGTGAACTTTGGCTGGTTAAACTGATTCGCATATCCAGAACATTTTATTGAAGTCTTAATTCAATTTGAAACAACACACCATTGTGGCTTGAATCTGATTGGGAAAAGACCTGTTTCATGTGGTTTTGCTTTTCAGACTGCAGAAAGTATTCTGCTGTTTAAAAGAAAAAAAAAATGACCTTGACTGCCTTACTGTCTGAACACAACCTGAGATGACAAGCAATATAATAAAGATTCGTTAGAAAACTTTATAAAGCGTATAATATTTCTGTATATTTTCATTGTTTTTTGTAGCTAGTTTGTTTACAGTATATGAAGCTATTTATAATTACAACACATTTGGAATAAACATTTTCTTTTAAAGCTCTTTGACTCCAGGTTTTTTTTATTGTTTGTTTTTTCATTTTTTCATTCATTTATTTAAATTTTTTGCCAAATACTTGAAAGAAGAGCTGTTTTAGTCTTTTCTTTCTCTTAAACTTGCTTCATCCCCCAAACCCCCAGTATTCTTTTGTTATTTTTAATAAAGTGGAATAAATTCACAGAATAAACACCTGGTGCCACATTACATGCCCTTCAGAGCTTGTGAATAAGAAATGCCACTAGTCTGGTCATTTGGAAGAACAGTCAAACACACGGAGATGAGATTAGAGACAGCGGGTGAACCTCACTGCCATCCATCATTCTTCACAGAGTGACCTCACATTACCCTCTAGTCTGTAACAGAGAGTCCTACACACACAGTGTGTGTAATATGTGTTCAAAGTTTAGGCTTTTTTCACGTCTCACTAACAGTTGGTTTAGCATCTGTTGACCAGTAACAGGGGTCAAGTTTAAGAAGTCATTCGCACATCTACGCAGTACAGGTTATATCTGTAAATAAACCATGCTGCTGTAGAATTCTACATAGTATATAGTATATAACAGTAGTATTGTAACAGTAGTACAGTATCATTTGTATGGCAGATGCTTAACATAAACCAAGATTGATGATAATGAAAGTGTTAGCACTTTGTATTGATAAGCTTCTGGCACAACAAAATTTCAAGACTCTGATTTTTTTCTCAATTCTTGTTAACTATCATATGTGTGTATTGGATGGAGGAAGGCTTAATAATAAGTGTAAGATGTGGATAGATCTGTATGTAACTGTTGTCATTATTCCACGTTTGAGTCATAAGCAAACAGAAACAAACCAGGATTAATCCATGATTCAAACCAAAACATAAGCAAGAGCCAAAACCAGAACAAACATGACACAGAAAGCCACAGCTTAGACCTTAACAATACAAAAGATGCATAATAATAAGACACAACATGGTAAAAATAGACAAACTAATTACAAACTAACACAAAACAGCTGGACACACTTTTGGCTTACATGAAAATAGGTGCCTTTGACTTCGCCCGCAGCTGACTTCAAACGACCTGGTCAGTGTGAACTGCCAGCCTCAATAAGGAGTTTAAAACGACACCTGGATTATGCGATCTAATTAGTTTGCCATCTCGTGATAATGGACATCATGATTTATTCAACGTCTTTCGAGATTTCTGATTGGTGAGCCGAATTATCTATTATTGACATTAAAGCGCCATGCTTTAAAAATGTGAAATTTAAACAATAAAAATCAGTTCCCTTACGTTCCCGTGTAGTAGATACTAGGCACTGCCTAAAAGTGGAGCTCCTGATGGACATCTCTATTGATAGGAGGCTGATGCGGGTGTAATAAGAGTAGCATGACTTCATTAAGGGCTGAATTTGATAAATGCGATTGTCTGCGATAGCTTTCCAGGGTGTACCCTGCCCTCGCCCAGAGTACAGAAGGCTGAGATGGGCACCAGCCTCCCCGCGACCCTAATTAGGAATAAGCGGTTCAGAAAGTGAATGAATGAGAGAAATCTTCCCTGTATTTCCTGACTGAGGTCTGAAGCGAACACAGGAAAGGTTAACACTCAGTTTTCATTTCACTGCGTCTTAGTTCCGCCTTTATTTGTATCACCGGTCTTGAGTTCACGTTCCATGCTCCTATTAATGCTTGGTCTAGTTTTGCCCTACAAAACATTGTCTGCCTGCCAGTTTTGATATTAATAGTAATAATTAATAATATTATCGGTGATGTGGGTACATAATTGGGGTTTCTGTGGTGCCACAGACACGAGACATCCATCCAAGTCATGTTCCATGCCTATGGGACTCTGCTAAGGAGCTCTGCCAATATACAGACCAAATAACTGGCATAGAAATTATCTTGGATCATCTTGTACGACTTTACAAAATTGATAAAATGTCACAAGACCAAAATACCTTCAAAACTAAAACTGCTCTAATGCTAAGCGGAACGGAATTCCTACAAGTGACTCACGTTCACTAACCTTTCACTCAACTTCTATTAATTCCCAACACCGTCTGAGTTAAGTTGTGTAAATTCTCATAAATTCACCAGCTCTGTGCTTGACAGCAGGACTTCTATGTGTCATTCCATGGTATGGGGGATTGCTGTGATGACCACATGGGGCCTGTTCAAGGAAACAGGATTTTGGTTGATGGGAAAACTCATTAATCTGTGGAACTGGCGCTTCTTCCTGTATGAGCAGGAAAACAAGCAGAGCATGATATATGCACATCATTCCAATCATGTCACACTGCACAAGTCATAAATCAGTACTACTTAACCTTATAAAACAATCCACAACGCTCCAGACAAGGACTGAAGCAGCGTGCTGTTGATGGAAGGGTGATTATGGCAGGATGAATTTGATCCAGCTGGGTGCGGTGGAGAAATATGAGGCTTTTTGCTAAAGGGGCCTGTTTAGGCAGTGATTCAACTGACCTGGTCAACGGGGTCATTAGCAGTGTGTGACTGCCCAGGCTTTTGTTCTGGTTCAGATGGTCTGTTTATTCTACTGGGTTGGGAATTTAAATTAAGCGGTTATGATAGTATAACAATCAAAAGATTATTTTTCTGACTACATAATACATGATTAAAGAATGAGGTGTTTATAGTTCTCGCTGACCTGTTTTACATTCGAGTTCATGTGAGGTCTTGTGTGAATCCTTCCTTCCTTCCTTCCTTCCTTCCTTTCTTTCTTTCTAACCAAATATCATTAGGTCAAAAGTATTTTTTTAAGCAGATCACAGGTTTATAATAACGCCCTTTCTGTATTTATGTTCTATTTTATAATTTTTAAAAAGTGTAATAACGACTAATGCAACAGGACTTGTATGCTCCACTTAATGTAAGACAGTACTGTATGCTCCACTTAATGTAAGACATGTAATTAAATGTTATTTTACAAAGAAATGTGCATTGCCTGGTCACAAAAAAGGGTCACATATTTTCCTATTTTGTCGGACCGCCTTAAGCACACGGTCACCATGGAATTGTTACTTTAGTTGGACAGGTCAAGGCTCAGCAACATTACATGGAGGAAAAAAAAAAGTGATCTGAATGTACTGTAATCAAATAACCATTTAATTCCACCAGCCCCAACTCCCCCCCCAGGCCCCCCTTCCCTTCCCAGAGAGCCCTGACCTTATTGAGAGTTACTAGTGAAAGTGTTCGGGATTTTACTTGAGAAGACTTTTTGGAGTGGTTTAATTTTCCTGTCATTAATGCAAGATGAAAAATGAAAAATGAACCCACCTCTGGATGAAATATATGTGATGTTGCTTATCTAGAGACAGAATTTTTGCCCATTGTTTGCGAAAAGCTAAGCCAGATTTGATAGAAAGCATCTATAAACAGCAGTTTTCAAGTCATGCAACAGATTCTCATTTGGAATTAGGACTGGACTTTGACTGGGCCATTCTAGCACCCGAATATGCTTTAAAGTAAATTATTCCATTGTCGCTCTGCTTGTATGTTTCGGGTCATTGCTGTCCTGCTGAAAGGTGAACCTCCACACCATTCTAAAGTCTTTTGCAGACTCTAACAGGTTTTCTTTCTAGACGGCCCTGTATTTGGCTTCATCCATCTTCCTATCAACTCTGACCAGTTTCCCAGTCTCTGCTGAGGAAAAGCATCTCCGCAGTTTGATGCTGCACGGTCATGTTTCACGGTGGGGATGGTATGTTCAGGGTGGTGTGCACATTTGGTTTTCCACAACATATTTGCGTTTAGGCCAAAAAGTTACGTTTTGGTCTCATCTGATTGGACATGTTTTCTGTGTCCCCCACATGGCTTGTGGTAAACTGCAAATGGGACTTCTCATGGCTTTATTTCAACAATGGTTTTCTTCTTGCCACTCGAATCTTTTTTTGTGGCGTGGAGGACTTATAGTTCTCCTGTGGACCGAATCTGGACCCTAAGCTGTGGATTTCTGCAGCTCTTCCAAAGTTACCATGGGCCTCTTGACTGATTCTCCAATCAATGCTTTCCTTACCCGGCCTGTCATTTTCGGAAGATGGACACAAGCTCATCATCTGTCCTCCACGCTGATGTATAACTTTTGTCACTACAGACACAACCTTTGCCAACCTATTATCAGGTCAGTCCTCCTGTGGGCGTGTTATAATTGAGTGAGTGATTGTCGAGTGAATGGTCGGTGAATAAAATGGTGTGATTTCCCCGCTGCAGCAATTTTGTTTCAGACTAGTGTGATGTGTCCTCAGTGGGCGTCGGGCTCTCCGTCACAGTCGTAGGGATAATTATTGGCATGTCTGCCTTCCGGAATTAATGTCTTGTAGAACTGCTGAGCCGAACATTTTACTCGGCTCAATGAAATATTTTTACAAGGTTAGAAATGACCTATGAAATATTTATTCATATTTACATATGAATCATTCCCACTAGCATTTTCCTTCCACCAGCAAAGCTAATTAATATTTCAAGCTGTTGGGTTTTTTGAAGGCTCATTGCTTATTTATTCAGGACAAATCACCACCGACTATAAAAACAGGAGGGAGATGGAAAGAGTGAGAGAATTAAGCGCCATATTTTGTAAGCGCAGTCACGAACTGGAGGCAGAGGCGCGAATCTGCAGACAAATAGGCTATAAAATGAAATATAATGTAACAGAATCGGTCCCATACTCAATACTCTTGTCGCCTAGGTCTCATTTTTTATTCATAAGGAAGACTCAAGAAAACACATAATAGAATGTTCTTAACACTTTGGCTCTTATGACTCCATTAAAAATTGAGTCATAAAAGGAGAATAAAAGAATAAAAATAGAAACGGAACCCAGATAGACTGTGGCAAACCTCATGGAAAGTATAAACAAGTAACAAACATATCTATATATATGTATATATAAGAGGAAGGCCAAGTGGGTTTGCTGAAATAGAAATAAAATATTGGAAAAGTTATTTAAATTTTTAAATGAATGCATTTTAATTGCTTTGGCTTTTCTGTGCTTATTATAGACCTCAATGTCAGAATCAATCATGGTTATGGCTCTAGCTATCTGCACTGAAAGGGACAAAGGGACACCACGGATACTTATATAACATTTAGTATGAAACCTGAACCTGCTGTAATGAGAACTTTGTAATGAGACTTTAACTTGCAGACTATTGTCCTAGTTGTCTGATTAGGCATTAATGGATATTTTCGCCTACATCATTAAATAACATTAATCCTCTTGCAAAATTACAATGTTCTGTTCTTCTCAATGGGCGGCATGGTGGTGTAGTGGTTACCACATCTGCCTCACAAGCAAAAAAGTCCTAGGCTCGGGTGTTTCTGTGTGGAGTTTGCATGCTCTCCTTGTGCTTGCAGGGTTTCCTAATTTTGCACAAAGCCTGCAGGCCTCTATGGGAAAGCTAAGCAAAAATCAAAAAATTTGACCTTCCACCAGAAAAATGACTCAAAACACAAAATCACAAAAACACAGCTCGCCAGGCCATCGCAGGGCCATCAGTCACACGACCATTCGCACTCACACTCACACCTAGGGGTGATCTGGA
>JBCNYG010000004.1:19908376-19918795 GCA_039654305.1 Porochilus rendahli | reverse complement strand
AACACGCACACACACACACACAATATATACACTCACACACACTCACACACTCACACACACTCATACACACTCATACCCAGTCACTGCCATAAGACCATTTCAGAGCAAACCCTGAAGTACTTCTTCATCGGCGGCTTGTTGTGACTTTTTTGGAGGAATTAAAATGTAAAATTGTACAGATCTGTTGGGATTTATTACATAAATTACTGGGTTCTTGTGAAATTACTGTCTGTCAAACACCAGTATTGATTTCAGGAAGAAAAAAATCCCCTGTAGCTTATTTCAGAAATGTAAAGTGTTTAATTAGGGAGCTCGGTGGCTGGTGGTTGATTTTATAGAAAGCTAGGCATCTCAGAAATTACAGACATGTTCTCTGAATATTTATTTATTTATTTATTCATTCATTTTGAATTAATGTATTTAAACTAAGTACAAAAGCAGAACTTCTGTGATAAATGACACGACCGGTACATTCTACTTCCTTTAAAAAAAGATTCAAAGGTGTTTTTTATGTATCACATGACATTTGTATAAAGCTTGAGACTTTTATATAGACTTTTTAGTACAAAAGATAACATTTTATTACATTTTAGTTCAAAGCAAACACGTGTGTATACAAAGTCCGCCGAGACTCGGCTCGATCAGAGATAAGCTCCTGTGTCCACCAGGTAACATTCCGTGCCAATTAGCGCATCGCGATTAAAGAAACCTCGATGCATGCTCTTTGTCTAAAATGTGGTTTTCTAGCGATTTAAACAGTTAGCCACATTATTTAGAGCTAATCCATTTTAGGATTTAGGGCAGCACGGTGGCGTAGAGGTTAGCACAGCAAGAAGGTCCTGGGTTTGAATCCTGGCCTCAGAAGGGGCGTTTCTGTGTGAAGCTTTCATGTTCTCCCTGCACTTGTATGAGTTTCCTCCGGGTAATCCAAATTCCTCTCACAGTCCAAAGACACGCACATTAGGCTAATTGGCTGTTTCAGATTGCCCCTGGGTAAGAGTGTGAGTATGCATGGCTTTGTGAATGTTGGCCCTGCGATGGACTAGAGAGCAGCTCAAGGTGTACCCCACATTCTACCAGAGTCAGCTGAGATAGGCTTCAGCCTCCACACAGCCCTAGAAGGATTCAGCAAACGAGGGAGTTGTTTTGAGATTGGGTTAAAATGGTGTTAATCTTTGAGCTGAAGATGTCTTGTGTGGGGGTCTAGTGTGGACGGTTATCCATATTCAGGGGTAAGGTAACACGGAGACCACTTAGAAGGATAGTCAAACAGAACTAGTAATAAAGGAGTAAATTTCTAGTAGCAGTAAGACATTGTGGGGTGATCGACAGGTGTGAATTAAAATGTTGGAATTGTAGCAGGAGGCAAACAGAAGATATTCATGACAGGTGTAGACCTGGACCATGAGCTGGTGAAGGAAATCGTCATTCAGCTTCCAAAACACAAGGAGGATTTGGCAAATTTACAATCTGTAAAGGCATGCCTTGAGTCGAGCATTGGCTAAAGCTTGCAAAGATAAGAGTTGAGTCTCGAGATAAGCAAAGGCAAGACCAGACATGGACCAGACCACAAGACGAGGGTGGAGATTGGTGACTGGTATCGTGAGGTCACATAAGGGGCAGGCTCCCATGACATAGCTAGACTTAGAAACAAAGGCCAAGACAGGAGAACTATAGGGTTAGTATAAAAGACAAATCTTTTAGAGGCAGGTACCCTGCTAATCAAGTTTTCCTTCAAAGGAACCCATAAGGCTCAAGAACCGTCCAGAAACAAGACGGATGGTTTTGTCTCTGCTTTACCGTAAAGCGAATTGCATTTATATTTCATTTATTCATTTATGGTTGAGGGGTTGGGCAGCGGTGTAGTGGATGCCTGTGTTCGTGCCCTGCGCCTGGGAATGCTGCTTGTCTTGATCTCCCTGAGCTTGTAAGGGTTCCTCCAGGTGCATCAGGTAGAAGACCTGCACATTTGGCTAATTGAATATTCTCACTTGTCCCTACGTGTGAATGTGACTGTGAATGATTGTGTGCATGTTTGTCCTGCAATGGAATGGCAAGTTGTTTCAGGTGTACCTCGCCCTCACCCAGAGTCAGGCAGGGGTGGACTCCACAACCTCCCTGCAGGCCTAATTAAGGATAAAACAGGTCGGAAACAGACCTTACTTAGAAATAAGTTTTACGGAAAAAGAAACGTCTAAACGGCAGCTGGAACACAGATGTGGTGTTTCCTGTTTGTCCAGTTGATGTTGGAAGCAAGAGTTTGATTTATGACCACCTTATGCTTAACACTTTTAGGCTAGTGACATGCAGTTGACAAAGGATTTCAATTTGCAGTTAAAGGACCCACTTGTAAGCATACTGGGATTTGAAGTCCGTACCTTCCAGTCATAAGCCCAAAATTCTTGACCACTGAGCCACTACTGCCCCATAGATGTAGGTAAACTGTTTAAGTACTGAGTACTGTGCACTTTAAGGGTGTGGTGTGCAAACCAAACAAATTTTTAAACTAACTACTTCTGATGAACTGTTCGTTAACAACTACTCCCTTCCTTGGGATTGGACTTCCTTGCAACTGGTGCAACTGGCTGCTGATTTCTTGGCACCAAGTTTCAGAGGCAACAAAGCGGAGCCCTCTAAACATCACCGAATCTTTTCCACGCTTGATTTATGGAAGGTGTTCATTTTGCTGAAGGTCTTGTTTGATTTTTGTAAATATTGACATGCTGAGGTTTACCAGAAAGCTCTAATTTGGTCTCATTGGTCTAGAGGATGTTGTCCCTGAAGTATTTTGGCATGCTCATGTGTGTTTTCATAGATTGCAGAGACTCGTTCTTATGACACTTTCTTAGTTCTGGGATCCTCCTGGGTTTCCTACCAAAAAAGCCTTTTCATCGATGGCGTGAGCTAAAACTGTCACGGGCTATGCTAACATTTACTTGTATCTGTTTGCAGTTCCTCTTTTATTCTAAGTGAGGCCGTGTACCATTCGAAAGTCTTACTTGTGAAAAACGTAGGTGTCCACTCATAGAAGTATCGACTGATCGACCACACATAAGGACAAGGTTGTTGGAGCGTGAATAGTGGAAGCAACAGCTTAACAAGGTAGCAGGTTTAAATGCTTATAGTGTGTAGCGCTACAGACACTGGCCACAAAGCAATAGGCTGAGCTTTTATGGGAATTTGGGTATGGTAGTTATTCACATTGTTGCTGTGAAATCCAGCAGTTCTCAGACAAGTTACATCTCACTTTGGAAATTTAGAGAAAACAAAGCTAAGTAGTTAATTAAACCATTACCATGCCAATCTGAGAATTGTACCACCAAGCACAGCTTCTTAAAAACTCTATTGATCCCACTGGAATGCAGTCTTTAATGAGGGAGTTTTGGGTTATCTTTAGTGGTTTAATAGTTCGAGTTGGTAGGCAGGTCTGCAGAGCCTGGAAGTCACGGTAGTCATAGGCATATTTCTTCATGGTTGCCAAGGTTACCCCAAGGTTCCTGGCAGATATTGAATGTGGTAGTGACTGGAAATCAAGCTTGCTTGGGGTGTTGTTTTGACGCAAGGGATTTGCCAGGATTTCATCAAGTCCTAGTTGTAAGGGGAGGCATGGTGGCAAACTGGTTAGCATCTTAGCCTTTTAGCAAGAAGGTCCTGGGTTCAAGCCCCAGGCTCGGCAAAGGCATTTTTGTATGGAGTTTGCATTCTCTCCCCTTGCTTGCATGAGTTTCCTCCGGTTCCCTCAGTCCAAAGATGTGCCCTGCAATGGTCTGTCAAGATGTTTAGAGTGCCCACTGCCTTCACTCAGAGTCATCTGAAATGGGCTCCAGGCATCCTCGCAACCCTGGCAAGATTGGTAAATGAATGAAAGAAAGAGATTTTAGGGGTGATATTTGATCCCTGCTAAAGAATCCACATGGAAAGTGGAAAAGTCTGAAGAATTGGTACAACTCAGCATCTTCACTGTACTAGTAATAAATTAAACTAGAAACAATGTGTAAAGCTCTGCAGGTGGGATATCACAGGATAGTAGCACCCCTCTTATGTAGGTTATGTGACAGACTGGTGGGACACTCTAACAAAGAGTCAGAGGGACAGAGTCTAGCCCCTGGTAGAGCACAGCTAAAAGGTCTGCCTATTACAAGGGACATCCCAAATTTAAGAGAATTAATGAACGTTCTTTAGCAAGGTGGTGTAAGAGCAGTGGTTACCTGGACTCGGACTCCTCACCCCTTGGATGGTATGACTCAACCCAGGTAAGTGCAGGGACAGTGGTTTCATTGCCGGGGGTATTCATTCGTTCTTTTCTTTCCTTCTTTCTTTCCTTTGTCGAACTACTCAAGCCTACTAGAGTATTAGGAAGGCTGGGTCCTATCTCAGCCGAGTCACCCTGAACAGCTCACCACACAGCCATTCATATGCACACCTAGCCAGCTAGCCTAATACACGTCTTTGGTCGATGGGAGGAAACCAGAGTACCCGGAGGAAATCCACAAAAGCACGTGAGAACATTCAAGCTCCACACAGAAGCACCCTGACCGAGCGTGGGACTTAAACCTAGCACCTTCTTGCTGTGAAGTGGACGTGCTAACCTCCTTGCCATCATGGCGCTCTGTTGGGGAGTATGGGCAGGAGAATGTAAGGGTTCACCATGTCAAAAACTGCAGGACTTTTTGCCAACAGATCATTCTTTGTGAACATGATGGCATTATTTTGACTGAGCTAGAGCTAGAGTTGCACTAAATGATCAAGTGAAGAGAAAAGCTTCCTGGTCAGAGCCCCGAGTGCAGCACAGTGAAATTCATTTCTGCAGATATCCCGGCTTGTTATTAGGAAGCTTGGATCAGTGCACAGGGTCAACAATGATAGCAATGCCCCCAGAGCAGAGAGGGGTGAGGTCCTTGCAGTGGAAATTCTCAGAACTTGATCAGTATCTCAAAGCCCTGACCAGTGAGCCACCACTCATCCAGGTCATCAGTTCAGCTCAAGTGGGTATTTATTGTCATTCCTCTATATTGGGATGAAATTTTCTTTTTTCAGGGCCATGATATGAAACGTAATGGATCAGCAGTGGTGGCTCAGTGGTCTGGGTTACTGATCAGAAGGTTGGGGGCTCCAATGTTGGGCCAATGAGCAAGAACCTTAAACTTCAACTGCTCGGTTACATAAATGAGATTTACAATAATAATAATAATAATAATAATAATAATAATAATAATAATAATAACAACAACAACAACAACAACAACAACAACAATAAAACCCTCGCAAATCCTATCTAAATTGATATGTTGCTGATGATTCCGTCATCATTTTTGTAAAATAGTAAGACACCAAAAGTTCCATTCTATCCAGATTGCACTTAAGTCTAGAGTCGACCAACGATAAAAAAACTTGCACTGTACCAGTGTACTGTTGTTACTTAGCTGCTGCCTCAAGGCCGGCTAAAAAATACTTCAGAAAAAGAATGCTGTCTATGCTTAAAAGGTCAAATGTGCTGAAAAATGTGTCTACAGTCTATGTACTAAATTTTGCTGTTTATGAAAAGATACATACCAAAATACAAATTATGCACTCTTTGGAGTTTCACCATAATAACACGCCACATAGAGTGTTTTAATGCTTTTTAATTTTTCAACTGATATTAAAAGTAAATAAAAATCCATTAATGATTTATGCACGATGATCCACTTTAAAGCTTGGAAACAGTCTAAAAATGTGGCCATGGTATCAATTCTAGGCATTTAAAACCACCAGAACAAGCAGCTACATAGTTTATAAACCGAAATCTATTACATTTTGGAGAAACTATCCACGTCGCTTTATTCTACAGATTAAGGCAATAACTTGTGAATAGGTCACTTTTGTCTACATTAAGCTTTTGATTTACTCACAAGCCACTTCCAGCTTCCTCTTGCACTTGGAAAGGATTCCAATGTTTAAGTAGGTATTTGTTAGGCTAATCTATCTGAACTTCTCTCCAGAGACTTTCCCCACTCTGACAGACTGGCACCAGCCCATGACTACCCCATACTTGGCCAACACTCCGTCACTCTCCAGGAGGGTTAAAGTTAGAATAAGCAGGCTACTTCAATTACAGCTTGAAGTTCTGTCATTCTGTCATATCCCTAAATACCATGTATTTGTTGGCTTTAAAGAACACATGATACATACACTTTAATTTATATTATAAGATACTGTAGCCGGTACAATTTAAGTGAGTAGTGTGTTAGTCATGAAATACGTTGGTATCGTAAATACAGTATCTTTTACTAATTGCTTATTTCTAAGTGATACTGAAGTGGGTTTTGCTCTAATTAACTTTTTGTATAGTGCATATTTGAATCTGTTTGAGCTTAGTGTAGTCTGTTTTTAGGAAAATTATAGTGCTATGAAATTATTTACAGAGAGAGAGATGCTAAAAGGTATTTATTTAAGAAAAACTACAAATACTTATCTGTTTAAAAACAGATTAAAAGAGTAGAAAAATACAGACTTTTATAGAATTTTTAATGTATTAAGTATTAGAGGGAAATAACGACCCACAGAAGAAAAAAACCTTCTTTAAATCAACACCCTTTTCCCAATTGTTTCATCATCTAAGTGAGGAATATGAAAAATGGTAGCTAGAGCTTAATAATTCCTAATCATTATCTGTAATATCTCAAAAGTTAGCTGGCATTATAATAAATTTAATGATACAAACCAGCAGAAAACTAATGTCTCTCTACAGTACATACTGCTTTAATAATTTAGATGTAGCAACATATTGATTACAGTGATTTCTATGCATCTCAATCTTGCCAAATGTTAAAGCTGAGGCTCGTTAGAAATTTTTGAGTCAACTACATAAAGCTGCCAGGTGCTAAACGAGTGCCTAGTGGCTTTAAAAATATACAGTACGATATAACTTTTATGACGCTTGATAATGCAATGAGTAATACATGAAGCTTTTTCCTTTTGAAATGCAGTAAAAAGCAAATTGCATCATTGAAAGGACAACAGGTGAAGTAGTTACTTACTAAGTTACTTACTGTATTATAAGTGTAACAATTACAGTAACAAAGCAACTCTACTTTGTTGTTTCCCCACCAACTGGGATTTATATTCAGTGTATACTAGGATTTTGTTTTGTATTCGCACTATGAGCAGAAGGTAATACAACTACTATAACATAGCAGCAGCAATGTTTGTCACATCGTCTCCACACAAAACAGTGAAGACACTGCTGTTATCTCTCTCACAAGCCGGGAAAAAAAATCAACAGAGCGCCAACTAATTATTACCACAATTGCTTTTGTGTAGTCCTATTATATCTATTGTCAAAGGCGATACAAAAATCATGAGCAACATTTTCTGATTTGTACATGTCATCTGATGTCTGTACACTGTTATTGCTCAAGACTTGCAGTGCATTGCTTTATGATGCAATGGTGCACCTTTCATTTACTGCAGAAGTAACATGTGTTACTGGAACCAGGAATGACTTACAATAGTTAGTGCTCCTTCAGGCCCTTGTAAAATTTGATCACTTTGAATAAAATAGGCCCAGTCTTTCATAGCAGACTATGAGAAATATGTTATTCAAACAGTCACACACTCAGATATCATCTGTTTTAAAGATTTTGATGAGGAATTGTGTGAACAGATCAAGTGTATACTTCCTGTAGGTGTCTAGACAATACTTAAGTGGAAATGCTTCATGCCTGGTTTGGCTAAAATTCAGCACATTTAATGAATTAAAACAGGGTGTGCTGATATAGAAAAATAATCAACAACAGATTGGAGTGATGTAGCACTCCATGTGAAACGGAGTAACTCTTCTTACCTTGAACTTGATAACCTTTCTATAACAGCGTAATTTGAAATTTTACTTCTGTTGCTTTAGAGATTTACAGTTATGGCATTTGCTGATGCCCTTATCCAGAGCAACCTACATTTATCATTTTTATACAACAGAAATCGAGGGTTAGGGGCCTTGTTAAAGGGCCCAACAGTTGCAGCTTGGTGATAGTGGGGCTTAGGCCCCTGACCTTTGGATCAGTGAGTCAAGCCGGAGCCTTAACCATAGAACCGGCACTGCCCTGTAAATTTATATTATTTTATTTTTAAAACATAGACACATCATAGTTTTCACTACCTGTAATCAAATTTTATATTGTGCATTGTTCCTGCCAGAAAACTTGATTATCGTTATCATTTAAAAAAAACAAACAAACTGGGCAGTCAGATGAAAAAATATATGCATCCCATGGAAATTGTTGATTTTTACATTTCACTTTCTTGATATACCATCTATAGCTGAATGCCATGTAATCTAACATATACCGCAAAAAAAAATAATAATAATAATTAAAATAGTGTACTTATTTTCATAATTACAAAAAAATTACCAAAAACAGATTAGTTATATGCAAAAAATAAGCACACCTTTACATTTATCACATCTTCAAATCCATAAAATGAGGTCTAAGTATGCCAGATTAGATGCCGTTAAACTCATGCGGGTGTATTTAAAGTAACATCTCACATCTAAGAACAGACTGTTTAATGCAAAAGAAGGCTATAAGAATCCCAGAATTCTGCAGTTAATCGTTGCTGTGAAAGTGATTCACAAGAGATTGGATAAATGTGACCTATATTGGAGACATACTGGAAAAAGTGGGCTTTGCTATCCACGACAGTCACCAGTAAAATACAGCCAAACCCCTTACAAAAATAATTTCAGCAATGATTTATGTCAATTAAAGATGTTTACCAGATCTACTGGTAAACAATAACTCTTGTTAGTCTCAGATTAAGTGAATAGAACTTCCTGAGAATTGGTTTTGAGCGATCGTCTGAGCAATCAGAAATCCATAATCAAGCTATTGTGTTGGCATGTGATAGTCAGGGTGTATATCAACACTCAGACTGACGGGCAGGTCTCTGTCAGCACTGTCTCTTCAGCTCTGCTAATGTCTCTCGTTCTTAATGCAAACACAAAGCTGACATTCAGCTGCCTTGACTGGAAGAAGCTTGTGAGCTAATATGAGGGAAAGGGACAGCAGTTTGCAGTTGTCCTAATGGAGAGAGAACAGCACTACTTAAAGAACTTGGAAAAGACAGAACAAATTCTGTTCTGAACTCCGTCATAATGCTCTAATGTTTGCTTTTCTCTATCAAGTTTGTTTTAACTTTAAATTGATTTTATAACTTTTTGTAAAATGCCAGTATGTATGCAATTTTCAAGAATATTTAAAAACTGTGGTGGTTTAGACAGCAACTGAAACCTGCAGTTTTATTAATATTATTTATGAGTGTCGTATGCATGGAGTCACTTAAACAATTTCAGGTAATTGTCTCCACTTTTCCAAAATGGCACATGGTAGTTGGACACACGGGTAATTGAGGCTTGACAGGAAAAGCACTCTGGATTGTAGCAGAAAATGTGCTACCAGTTTCCCCGCTACAGACGCCTCTGGGTTTTGTGACTGAGCAAGAACCTAACGACTAATGTGGGTTCTGTCAGGAAGGAAAATTGCTTTGAAATGCTCGCTGACAGCCAGATATTTCAATCATTTGTTTGTGTTAGTGGTCAGACATTATACAGGCTTGCTTGCGTGCTCCTACTGTGCTGTCATGCCTTATTTATGATCACAAAAGTGTATTCAGTGTAGTTAATGCACCAGAACGCTCCAAAAAACGTTTCCACCTAACCACATACAATAAACATCTTTATACTTCAAATGGTAAAAATGTGACAAAATACAAAAGACGAGATTCCTGGCTTTTAAACAGTTTACAACAAATTAACAGAATTTACCATTCATCATTGCTCTGTAATTCTCTTCCAATTGTGTAACATGAGCTCTAAAACCCTGTTTCTGTAATCGGTCACCGTGTGTCACCAGCTTCCTTTCCCTATTTGCTCTGATGTATGGAATTTTAAGCATAATGTTTCTACAAAGAAGCCCTTAAGCCTAATTTTATCAGCCAGGTCATCATGAGAGAACCCTGTCTTGGGTTTCAACGCTACCTAGTCGACAATCTGCCTGAACAAATGACTTCTGCTTACAATCAAGCAAACCTGTCTGCTGCTCTGGTCCACGACTCCTAATCACCACACCAACCTCACCGTTCTCATCCATTCTCTCAGCATGAAAGAAAGAAGGTATTATTAAATGGATATTATGTTTGTATATTAAAAAAATGCTAAGTTTGAAAAGTGATGAATTGTAAAGATGGTATTAACAAACATGTAAATTTTGCATTAAAAAAAAGAATACAAAACAGAAAACGAGACAAAACAGAGAACAGAAAAAGAGAAAAAGATGGTTATAATAATAATAATAATAAAAATAATAATAATAAAAATAATAATAATAATAATAATAATAATAATAATGATAATATCAATAATATCAATAATAATAATAATAA
>JBCNYG010000004.1:19846303-19860324 GCA_039654305.1 Porochilus rendahli | reverse complement strand
CATAGTGGTTAGCTACGAGTTCATGTGTAAAGTTTATATGTTTTCCTCGCGCTTGCATGGGTTTTCTCCAGGTGCTTCGCTTTCAAAAGAGTGAGTGTGAATGATTGTGTGTGTGTGTGTGTGTGTGTGTGTGTGTGTGTGTGTGTGTGTGTGTGTGTTCGCCCCGTGATAGTCTGGCAAGCTGCTCAGGGTGTACCCCACTTTTGCCCAGTGTCAGCTGAGATAGGCTCCAGTCATACAGCGACCCTAGTTGGGTTAAGCGATTCAGCATATAAACAAATTAATAAATGTTTTAGTGGATTGTATACTAGTGCTACAGTGTAGTGGTGCTATTTTTAATTATAGTGTGTAACAAAAGAGTGTGTGACAAAACAGGACACATTTATATCTGCAACAGCAAAATAATAGCATATCAGTATATTTAGACAGAAATAAAAAAAAATGTATTATTATTATTATTGTGAAGGTCTCATCATTGAGGATGAGTCATCATCTCAGGTGTCGTTCTCTGTTTTTGACACTGTGCCTGTTTATCACATTTCACTGTGAGTCATATAATGATGCTCCGGTGAATCACGACCTTTTTTCTGTCTCGGCATGTCATTAATTATATATTACCAATCATACAGGATTAAATGCAATTACTCTAAATACACTTCGTCTTGCTGCTCAGCGTCTCTGATTATTCTGTTGAATTGTCTTATAAACTATTTTCAGGATTAGGACCAGAACTCAGTAAATTAAATGGTTTATTCCAAGTATTAAAATGGGTTTTTATTTTCTGTCATGAGGCAGGTAGGCAGGGTGCAAGAGCAGATTTGGATATTTATTAAAAGTTCAAACAAACCAATCCCTGGTAAAGTCTGACAACAGTCGGCAGATTCTACAAAAAATGGGTGGAAATTATCCCACTTTTTATATATATATAAAATCTAAAAGCAGTCTAATGCCATTGATTTATGCTGTTACTTACATCATAAAAATCATTCCTACCGAATTTCAGACCTGGCACATTCATAATATAACCATTAAGGGGTTTTGAAATTTTGGGTATGTTGCTAATGTTATGTGGACAGAATTCATACCATGGTATGGACAGAAAAGGCCACTGCTCGTTTCATAGTTTCAAGTTAAATATTTACTGAATAATCACTTGCCCATTTAAAAACACTTGGAGCTGGTTTAAAGTGCTTTTTCAACTGCTGAATTGTGCTTTAGAGAAAAAATGTGTAATTTTTCATTGAAACGTTTGCAATGCTTATCTCAACCGCAATGCATAGCAGCATTTTCCACGGTACATGCACACTTCATCGAAATATTTATCAACAAAGCACATCCACAATCAATATTTCTCACCTTGAATGCTGCATACCAGTATCAGAGTCAAAATACTTTACTGATCCCGGAGGAAATTCTGTACTGTAGGCGAAGTTACACCACCGATTATTGACAAGAATGGCAAGCCCCTCTTCTTTCCACTTACTGCTCATGGTGCAGTCTCTGTTGGGCCAGACAGTGTGAAAGCTGGGCCAGGATGGATGCATTGTCATCGGGAACATCCCGGTGCAGCCATATCTCCACAAAACACATGAAGCTACACTTTGATTCAGGGCTAGTGCTGTCAGCTCTTCCATCTTATTTGCCAGTAACCTCACGTTAGATGGATGACACGGCTTGTACCTTGTCCTCTGCTATCTTGCCGCCTCCTTCATTCTCCTCTTTTGTTCTCCTATGTGTGTTTTCCTCCAAATTTCAGCCGGTAAGTACATGGGTCTGGTCACTAATCCAGCCGGCATCAGGTGACATGGACTTTGGAATGAACATGGACAAAGACATGGACATGAGCTGGAGCATTAGCATGAACAAGGTCTTGTGGTCCAAGGCATGGACATAACATAGCTTTTTGCTTTGACTCAGACTCAGTCAAAATTGGCTCAAGCTTTGGGGAAAGGCTCAGGCTTGGACACAGGTACAGACCCATACATGGTTTTAGGTTCATGCATAGGTTTAAGCACAGGTTCAGTCTTAAGCACAGGTTCAACCACAGGTTTAGGCTATGCCACAGGTTCAGGCATGGGTCCATGTTCCAGCACTGGTTCAGACTCAGATACAGGTTCAGGCAGGAATTCAGGTCCAAGCATGAGTTGAGGCCCAAGGTCCAGCACATTGGACACTGGTTCAGGCAAAGATACAGATTCAGACACAGATTCAGGCAAAGATACAGGGTTGCCATTTCTTGGGCTCTGACATGAGTTTGGGCATTGGTTCAGATTAAGGCAGGAGCTCAGATAATTAATTTTAGCACTGATTCAGACCTGTGCTGAGACATAGGTACATATACAATCCTATCTGAGCATGAGTACTTGTATATCCAGTAGCAGCACTCACCGCCACACTTCACTGAACTTAAGCCCTGGATCTAGACTCTTTTACAGCTCCAGGTTTGTTTAGGGGTCTTAATAATCAAATGGGTGCATTTAACGAGTGGTCATCTGCTTATATAAAGCTCAGCAAAAATGCATAGCATTCTGCAATGGAATCATGGCCATGCCTCGACTGTCGCATGATGATCAATGATGGAATATCTGCAGCAGCAGGTATTTACTGTCCTTTCCTGGCCTGTGTATTCGCTTGATTTGTCACTCATCATACACTTGTGGGATCAGCTTAGATGCCGAGTATCAGGCCGAGTACCAGCACCACCACACAGGCAGGAACTGATCGTGGCATTGCAGGAGGAGTGGAGAATCATCCCAAAGGACAACATATGGAAGCTTGTCAAATTCATCCATAGACAAATTATGACGTGAATTAACTCAAATGGAGTTACTGAACTTTGTTTTGGGGATGGACATTTTGTTGTGAAGGGATGCCTCAGTTTTGTTTAAAGTTGCAATATTTTGACACAAATAATTTCATTTTATTCATTAAAACTGTTCAAATGATGTATGAAATTGATTTTATTAATTTAATTGACTATTTCGAGACAAAATATTAAACATATATAATTTATTCTGAGTGTTGCGTATTCGTTGGCAGTAAGTATACTACACATAATCTAAAGTAAACGACACTCCATAACAGGTTGTTTTAATCTCGTTCAAAGTTTTAGTGTGTATTATTTATAAATACAAGAAAAGCAAACCATAACAATATCTTAGTTTTTTTTTATTTTATTTTAAAAGAAGACGATGATTCCTGCAAGTCACCATGACAAACCATGAGAGTCTGTAGTTTTGGTCTATTGTTTTAGTGTATATTGCATGTCGCAGTTCCCTCCGGTCTAACTCTGTACCCAGTGCAGCGTCTACTGAACTCTCTACAGTCCAGCTGAGCAGCGCAGCAGTCACTTCTTTGCTTGTATCACACGGGAACTGTAACTCGCCCCAGCAGGCTTGGCACACTGTGCACATGATAGCCGTGGCCCAGGTGCGAACAATCTGCACAGATTTCAGAGGACTATATAATTGTGCGTCAAGTAAAGCGCTGCACGAATCATTGTTATTGTGTTCCTCGTTGCCAGTTCTCTGCCAAGCCTTTGTTTCTACGCTTTGGATTGCTGTTTTTGACCTGTTTTGCCTGTGTTATTGCCAGTTGCATATGTTCTCTTCCAGTCTATTATACTACTGTGAATTTGCCCTGCCTTTAATGAACTGTCTGTCTAACTGTTTGACTTATGCCTGCTTGACTTTGTTCTTGGACTGTGATTATGGATCCCAGCATGAGCCTCACTTGGTCACACGGTCAATTCAATATGCCAGGCCAATCCTCTTCCACCCAGACAAATCAGGAAGCAAAAGTAGGAGCACATTCCTCACTGAGTTTATTTTAGAGGCAAGCTCCCTGATTTTGCTATTAAGGCTAAAGAGGAAGCCTTTTTCCCAGTGTTCCCACTAGAAGTCACCAAAGCAGCCTCCAACAGTTGGGACTATGAGCCTGAGGATGACGAGGTATGATACAGACTTTTTTATGCCTCTGAATATTAAGTGTGTGAATGAGAGGAAATCATGTGTTTCCCAAGGAGGTAAATGAGACAGCCTTCACCCCTAGAGTGTGCTGTGGATTCTAACAAGGCAGTCTCTACCCCAGAGTGTGATAAGGAGGCTAATGAGGCAGCCTCTACTCCAGAGCATGCTCCAGCCAACAGGGTGGTCTACCTTCCGGGGCTTAAGCCAGAGGCTGACAGGTCTGGCGACCTTCCAGAGCTCATGCCAGAGGCTGACAGAATGGTCTTCCTTCCAGAACTCGTGCCAGGACGACCTATCCTCCAGAGCTCTCATCTAATGCTGACAGGTCTGCCACCACTCCAGTTTTTTCATCTTAGGCTGACAGGGTGTGCTTTACTTCAGTGTCCTTGTCGAGGGGCCGAAATGACGGTTTCACTCGGTTCTCACTCGAGGTCTACAGAATGGCATATGCTTTAGAGTTATATTCATCATCCTCAAGCCCCCAGGGTCGACCCAGAACACCCTGGAGGGACTATGTATCTCAGCCTGTCTGGGAATGTCTCGGCATCCTTCCATAAGGAAGTGGATGGGAAGAGGAACATCTGGACCTCACTGCTTAGGCTGCTGCCCCCACGACCTGACCTACAGCCTATGCTTCAGAGTGTCTTTCTGAAACTGACAAGTAAGCCTACATGTTTAATTGTTTGGTACAAATGAACCTGAAATTGACCTAGAGTGGATTTATTAATGGGAGGCAAACAAAAAGTAGCAATTCTCTGGTTCAAGCATCAATATAGCAATTCCTTTGGAGTCTTAAAATTACTCAGAGAACAGTGATTCATGAGAATACAGATCAGGTAAAAAGGCTTTGTGTCACTAATGCAAATTGGCACATAGCTCTGATGTTCTTTGACGTTACTTTTCCTTCACAATTTATTTCAGTGCATGCCTCAAAAGTGCAATTTCGCATCAAATGAAGTTTTGGTTGATGAGAAGAAAATGATTAAGTATATTTTTCACATAATAAAAATGTCCGAGTTCAAGTGCTCATGAAATCTGATTTTTGGCAACTTGCCTTTAATTTGTAATAGTCTGTCACTGAGGCATTTTCATTGTGGACAAGAAATCTTAAAATACGTGATGTAGTAGTGAGTGATATTGGCTCAACTGGAAAATAATTAGGAAATTATGCAAATTTATTGGCTTGTGGCAGCAATTTTTTATTTTCTTTTTCCTTTATTATGTTCTGAAAACAGGTTATTAAGAGTGTTTTATATAATTGGTTTTGTGTTCATCAGCCAAGCAGATTAGAACCACCTGAATATTAAATGTAAAAAATGAAAGCATTATGCCACCATTACAATTTGATTGACACATTACTCTGTTATGTTATTTGACAAAGCAGCTTTCTCTTTGCATTTTAGTTATATGAATATTCTTTTAATAAGGCCCTGTCATTGTGCACAAGAAATTTTAAAAGTATTGAGGCAATGGTGACTGTGTAGCTTGCAGCTTCTTTGCAAATTAAGTTGGGGATAGCTTCAAGATGTATTTGAAATTTCATGCAAATCGGCCCGACTGTTCAGGAGAAGATGCTCTGTCTGGTCAAATCGTAATTATGTAAATTGGGTGAAAATCCAATATTCCTGACTTTAAGGCTCCATGAAGCAAAGCTGTCACCCTTGTGATGAGTGCATCCTGTAAGTAAAGTTCTGTGATTTTTTTTTGTGTGTGAAATGATCCAAGGGGTGGAGCTTCTGAAAATAGTGATTTCAATCATTGATAGCTGCAGGGTCATGAAAGCTATGGATGCTTATAGACTATCGTTCAAATTACGACCATCTACTACGCCAGTGTTTTTCAACCTTTTTTGAGCCACGGCACATTTTTTACATTGAACAAATCTTGCGGCACACCACAAACCGAAAATGTTACAAAACGACACTCTGTCCTATAAGTATATCATACAGTATATACTTAATCACAATATATATTAAACTCACTCAGTGTGAAACCTGGGCCTGTTAAGATGAACACACACGAAGTTCTTCCTCAGCGAGCATCTCGTTTACAGTGGCTTTGCAGGCAGGTGGTATTAACGGCTCTGCCACATTGTAGGACTGTTTTGATTTAGCTTTAAGTTCAGCAGCTACGTAGCTTTGAGGGCTCTCTCTTATTTACCTTTGTGCTTTTTCTCATAAAAGTTGCCCATTTCTTTGTTTTCACACTGGAGAACAGAATAGTCCATCGGCTTGTGTTTTGTTTGGAGATGGCGTTTAAGCTTGCTCGGCACCGTTGCACTTTTGGACTACTCACCCCACACCAAGAACAACGGATTGGGTGTCATAACATTCCTGGTGAAAGTAAAGCCGAACAAAAGACAGATTCACTGTATCTCCTCGAGCTCACTGTCTTTGCTTTCTTTTGACCACCAACTCATATTGGGGACTTTATCTGGGTCAGAATTTTGTCCAGGGCACTTTTTTCTTTTTAAAAACCTTCATGCATGACTACAGAGCCCCTAAAGGGACATGGCGGAAAATTACAATAAAAGTTTCGCGTGCGCACGAGAAACCTCAGGTAACTGGTGCGCACGCACTAGTTTCTCACTAGTTACTTATCTTTTTATATATATATATATATGTATTTTAACCATGACACTGTGCTAGGTCAGGCAAGTTCTGCGCTTAGGTTAGCTAATGGCATTTGTTAAGGTTCCTGTAGGCTACTCATTCAGAAACAAAATTAATGAATGAAAGTAATTTACATTTACTCTCTAAATGTGTTTCAGCAATACTACAACACACAAACGAATTAAAAAGAGATTTTTATTGGGGGTTTTTTAAGCCTGAATTGTGTGTGCATGTGTGTTCTAACTCCTGCTAATTCCAGACCAAACCCGGTCCACTCCAACAGTCTTGCTTCAGAACATTAGCAGCTGCATAATTCTCCCGACGCCTACGCCAGACTTGCACACTATAATCAGCAGCACTCAACTTGAAACAGGTTTCATCAGAAAACAGGACCATTCCAGCCCAAGTATGATCCAGCCCATTGCAGACACACCCACTGACAAACAGGTGTCAGCACCAGATAATGACTTAGACATCGGTTGTGTAATCCTGCTTTTTATAACCAGGTGCATGCAGTTTGGGTGATAACCTCTGACACGTGGTCGGGGAGCATGTGGATGGTCATTGTTGCTGCCTGTATCACTGCACCATTTCCATAGCCTTGCAATTAGGATATGGTGATCTCCCAATGTCTTTCTCACTCATCTCAATGTTATCATATCATCATCAGATGCTGCATCAAGACAAAGCTAACTGAAATTAAACTTGGATATTATTGTGCCTTTTTATCACACATTTCAGAAGAATTGGCCACAAAGTTCCACTCACAGTAGCAAATTTGATGAATACAAGAGGGGCAAATTTACCTTAAGGTGTAATCAAGCAGGACTAAGCTCCATCACAGAAAAACAAACAAACAAACAAACAAAAAATAGCTGTTCTGTAGAACGTCGTAACCCCTCAGCCAGGATGCCTCAAAAGCACGGGGAAAAAAAGACATCCCCCATATTAACAATCCTGGGCAATCAAAATTTTATTAGCCACCCTACGCACAGATTTAGGTCATAGGGAGTGCCTATGCAAAATTTTAGAAAGCAATCACGCCTATATTCTGAGCAATTGCCAAGGCAAACTTAATGTGTTTAAGGTCTCCGTGCCAAGGTCAGAGGTCAGATTTGCAAATTAGCTGCCCCACACACAGGTTTAGGCTAAACGGGGTGCCTTTGCAAAATTTCAGGAAGCTTTCATGCATATAAGCTGAGCAATGGCCCAGCCAAACTTTAAATGTTCAAGGTCACTGTACCAAGATCAAAGGTCACATTTGCAAATTACCTACCCCACTCATAGTTTCAGGTTATAAGGAGTGCCTTTGCAAAATTTCAGAAAGCTGTCATGTGCATGAGCTGAGTAACGGGCTGGACAATCGTCATGCTGTCCGCTGGCCTAGCCTCCAAGCCAACCACAATTCCCGTGCAGCCAAAGCAACTGAGGGTAACAAACAACAACAAAAAAAACCCAATAAATAATAGGGGTGGGTGATATGGTAAAAGTCTTATATTATGGTGTAAATAACTTTATATGATGATAACGGTACATATATATCACCATATAGTAATTCAGTTAATAGCTTAAAAGAACATTCTGTGCTTTCATCATGTTTGATTATTTTTCTTGTATGTGGAAGTTATATTTCTACACAAATGAAAATGTTTAAATGTTTTTATTGTGTTCTTGTAGATTGTGGATCTTGTAGTTCATTTTAAAAAGCTGTTGATATAAACTAGTGTGCAAATATCTGGTACTCTAGCTTCAAGTTTCGCATAAAAACAAAGTTTTAAACGTTTTAAAAGGCTCATGTAAGGATATGGGGTGAAACTTGACCACAAAGGGGCTCTCTTTTCAACAGTTTGGACCATGTCCTTACACATGTCTGTCTGTCATGGCGCCTATCTCAGCCGACTCTGGGCGAGGGTAGAGTACACCCTAGACACCCTAGACACCAACATCTAGGACTCCAAGTCCTAGAAGTAGATAAAGAGAACCCCGTTAAATAAATTAGACAAAATATATTATACTTCATCATTTATTTTTTGAGAAAAATGATCCAATATTTCATATCTGTTAGTGGCAAAAGTATGTGATCCTTCAGGATTTGCAGGTAATTTGAAGGTGAAATTAAAGGTGTTTTCATCAGTGGAATAACAATCAGGTGTGAGTGGGCCCCCTGTTTAATGTAAAGAACACGGATTAGTATCAACTCCTGTTAGTTGAGGTGCATCATGACACAAAGGAGGTTTCTAAGGACCTCAGAAAAGGGGCTGTTGATGCTCATCAGGCTGCAAAAGGTTACAAAACATCACATCCATAAGTCTCCATAAATCCGCCTCCTGTCTTTATATCAGTGCTAGCATTTCCAAACCATACAGCTTAACTGGCCTCACTAATGTCTTAGAAACCTTTCACTTCACTCTTACAGATAATCACTCCAGGGTTTGTGAACGTTTATTACAGATGGTAGCTGTAATAAACCTGAATGTAATTAATTAAGAAGAGGCAGAAAGCTGTACTTTTTTGGATTTCTTTAACAGCTACAACAGCAACTTACTACAACAACTTATTCCTAATTAGGGTTGCGGGGAGGCTGGCGCCCATCTCAGCCGACTCTGGGCGAGGGCAGGGTACACCCTGGACAGCTCGCCAGGCCATCGCCGGGCCATATAAGGATATCATTTAATATATTTGTTGGAGTTGCAACAAGGAAGCGGTTTTGCCACACACTACAAAGCGAAGTGCCTAAACTCCCCACAATGTGTTTCAACTGCAAATACAGTTGATTGTTGTCAACTGTTCACCTCTTGGCTGTACACACCTTAGCATGCTGGTGAAAAAGAATAGATTCATTTCGGACTTCGTAGTCGTTAGCACGTCTGCACCACAGCAAGCAAGTCCTGAGTTCGATTCCTGGGCTCGGCAGAGAGGTTTCTGTGTGGAGTTTGCATGTTCTCCTCGTAGTTGTGTGGGTTTCCTCCAGGGACTCTGGTTTCCTCCCAAAGTCCAAACACATGCACATTAGGCTAATTGGCTGTCACAAATTGCCCCTGTGTGTGAGTGAGAAAGTGAATGGCTCTGTGAGAGTGTTTACTCAATAGTCTGATCAGCTGTTCAGGGTGTATTCTGCCCCCGCCCAGTGTCGGCCGCAAGCCTAATAGTAGAATAAAGCAGGTTGGCAAATGAGTGAGTGAAGGACTGTGTCCCACAAACCCAATATAATGTATGGTGGGGATATAATACTGATGCCTGTTGGTCCGGGTCTTATCTGAAGATTGGTTGCTTTACAAATTCTGCTGTATGCATCGATATGCTGCGGGCAGTTGTGGCCTAATGGTAGAGAGGCGCGTTTGAGACCTAAAGGTCGTTGGTTTGATTCCCGGGGTCGTTGGTTCAGTGGGGAAGTGAGATGCACCTTTATGGCTGAAGTTCAATTCAGTTTTATTTGTATAGCACTTTTTACAATTGACATTGTTGCAAAGCAGCTTTACACAGTAAAATTCAATTAGGGAGGAATCTAAAAATCTTCCTACAACCCCCTACACATCCCTAATGAGCAACCCGTGGCGAAGTGCCCTTGAGCAAGGCACCTAACACCAAACTGCTCTCCGGGCACGCTGATGTGTGGCAGCCCACTGCTCTGAGTGTGAGCTCACTTTTGGATGGCTTAAATGCAGAGGCGGCCCTGTGATGGCCTGCCGAGCTGTCCAGGGTGTACCCCACCCTCGCCCAGAGTCGGCTGAGATGGGCGCCAGCCTCCCTGCGACCCTAATTAGGAATAAGAAGTTCAGAAAATGAATAAATATAACTTTGGCCATGTTTTTCAAATGCAATAATATTCATTCTCTAGTGCAACATTTTACTCTTAATGCTTACATATTACATAACACCTAAAGTGTGTGGTCATATGTTTCCTTAGCTATGTATACATGTAGAGCAGGGAAGGTTTCAGGTAGCATGAGGCATCACTGTGTTGAGTCTAATCAGCATCTTGTATGCGATACCTGCAGCTGATGTGTGAATGAGATAGAGCTGTGGTATGTTAAAAGTGGATCAGTTAAGTTTTACACACACACAAGTGGACACACAGGCTGTAATAACATTTTGAGGTGTCCATCATAGCTCACTAGTTACTAATGTTGCTCTGGGGTACAGTTTTATAGCGTTCTAAAGTGGCCGCAAGGAAAAAAAAAACCCTTTCCCTTTAGGACACGGTCTGTAATTAGAACTCACTCACCTCCTCTCCTACTTTGGCTCCTACACCCGGCCCATTCTCACCTTCAGCTGTACCCTTTTAGCATTTCATATTTACCGGATTACATTTCTTTCTTTGGATTTCCGGATCAAACTGGCTACCCAAGTCCATTAATAGGTCGGATGTTATTTGTAGCTTCGACGATGGCCTGCGACAGTTATTGAAACTATTTCAAGTAATTAAATATGGCAGAAGAATTTTTGAGGGGCAGATTTCGACGTTATGGTCCCATAATTTGTCGATACACAACATAACCAATCATAACAGAAAGTGCTGGATGCTATTAGCTTGAACAGCAGGGGTTCCAGGTGTAGCACTTCATGTGTTGTTTGCTTAGCCTCAGTTGTTTTTTTTTTCTCTCTCTCTGCTCAAGGTGTTTATTTGCATGCTGTTTGTGCACTTTGAGCCTCAGTGGGCCATTTTTAAGGCCAAAGGTTTTGGATTGAGGATTGACAGGAATGAACTTTGAATTCAAGAAGAAATTTCAGCAAATGCCGATAGCAGATTGTGAATCGAATGATTTCTGATGACGATAATGCTTTCTAAGTCATTATGCATAAGTGTTTTATGATGTACTTATAGTCTAGTTAAGTTTTTTTCTGATTCGAAGCTAATTCGACTATGTATTTCAAATTTCTAAAATTTTAGCTAATTACTGTATTTTCTTATATTTAAACATTAAGATTTATTTTTTTCATGTCCATCTAAATGGTTTTCTAATTTTTCTTATTTTAGTTGGACCTGATTTGATGCTACTTTAAAATAATTCATCATCATTCATTTTCTTAACCGCTTAATTCTTAGCCATTCGACTCGGCCGTTCGGTCTCTGTATTGCCGGAGCCGGAGCTTGGTCCGCATTAGTAACAACATGCCGAATTCATTTCCATTATGGGTTGGACTCCGCCAAGGCTGCCCTTTGTCACTGGTTCTGTTCAAAATTTTTAAGGATAGAATTTCTAGGAGCAGTCAAAGTGTTGACGGGTTCTGGTTTGGTGGCCACAGGATCTCGTCTCTGCTTTTTGTATATGATGTTGTCCTTTTGGCTTCATCGAACCAGGACCTTCAGCTCTCGCTGGAGCGATTTGAAGATGAGTGTGAAGCGACTGGGATGAGAATCAGCATCTCCAAGTCCGAGGCCATGGTTCTCAGTGAGGAAAGGGTGAAATGCACCCTCCGGGTCTGGAATAAGGTCCTGCCCAAAGTGGAGGAGTTCAAGTATCTCGGAGTCTTGGTGTCTGGGAAGGATGGAGCGGAAGATGAGTGCAGCCTCTGCTGTAAAGCTTGTACCGGCCCGTCGTGGTGAAGAGGGAGCTGAGCCTGAAGGCAAAGCTCTTAATTTACCAATCAATTCACATTCCTACCCTCACCTACGGTCACAAGCTTTTGGGTAGTGACCGAAAGAAGGAGATTGCGGAAATGTGCTTCCTTCGCAGGGTGGCAGGGTTTCCCTTAGAGATAGGGTGAGCAGTTCTGTCATCCGGGAGGAGCTCGGAGTAGAACCGCTGCTCCTTCGCGTTGAGAGGAGCCAGTTGAGGTGGCTCAGGCCTCTGATTAGAATGCCTCCCAAACGCCTCCCTGGTGTGGTGTTTCGGGCACGTCCGACCGGGAAGAGTCCCTGGGGCAGACCCAAAACATGCTGGCGGGACTACGTCTCTCGGCTGGTATGGGAACGCCTTGGTGTGTCCCCCCCGGAAGAGCTAGAGGAAGTGGCTGGGGTGAGAGACCTCTCGACCTCACTGCTTAGGCTCCTGCCCCCGTGACCCGACCCCAGAAGAAGCAGAAGAAGATGAATGAATGAATGAATGAATGAATGAATGAATGAATGAATGAATTTCCTAATATTCTAGCCATGTATTGTCTAATATTTCACAAGTTTGGCTATTTATTTATCTACTTTCTTCTACACATTTCTGCTATGTGTTTACTGATGTTCATATATTCTTAATATGTATTTATTATTATATATTTTCTTTTTCTATTTTCTATTATATATATTCCTGCGAAGCTTTCTGTATTTTCTGATTTTTTTTAATTTTCCATATACTTCCCAATTTCCTAATGTTTGGACTCTGTTTTCCTTTTTGTTCTAGGTATTGTATTTTTGCTTCCTGGTGTTCTATTATTTGATTATCCATGCCTACATCCATATGATTGAATATATCTCCTCCCTTATAATGCTTCATACTGTTACTGTTAAGGCCTGTCCAAAGATCCCCAAAAGTCAAGGTCAGATCTGCCCTGGCTCTGGTTCGAGCCTAACCTGGCACTGATCTGTCAGTGGCCACATGGCTCTACTTACATAATTCTCAGCTCTACCAAGCATGAATGACACAGACAACACCGAAATCAAGCAGACATCTTTTTCCCTGTGTGTGTGTGAGAGAGAGAGAGAGAGAGAGAGAGAGAGAGAAAGAGAGAGAGAGAGAGAGAGAGAACGAAAGAGAGAGAGAGAGAGAGAGAGAGAGAGAGAGAGAGAGAAAGAGAGAGAGAGAGAGAGAGAGAGAGAGATGTAATAGAGAAAGAAGGGAATTGGAAAGAGAAGGAACTGATCCAGTGATCTCAGATTTATTATGGCCCAAACCACTCTCGCACGTCACACTCAGCATCAGCGGTAAAGAGAAGAGGACAAGCTACCGTGCAGAAGTGTTTTGTGATTGAGCCAATCCTCAGTTTGTAAAGTCTTCTGCTGCCCTCCAACAGCTGGCTGACTCAACACAGAGGCCTTAGTGGTTGGAAAATGTCTACAGATATGAACAATGGCCTTTCAAACTTAATGGCTGTAATGATATGATACCAAGATTGCAGTAAGATGAGCAGGCTTTGGTTAAAAGTGTTTTCATTAAACTCTAAGCCACTGCAAATATTTCTACTGCAATTCTTTATTAGTAATAAAACAGTCTCTTCTCTTTCCCACAGAAATGTTGGAGTCAAACAACTTGTTTACTTTTAACGGACTGGCCAACAGCTCAGCCTACCACATATTTTTACTCGACGAGGAGAAGGGTCAGCTCTTTGTAGGAGCAAAGGACCATCTCCTGTCATTCAATCTGATAGATATCAACATGGATCAGCAATTGGTAAGGACACTGAAAATGATACGTAAGTCCTGAGTCGATTTTCCGTAAGACAGTGAAGCTAAATATGTGATATAAGGAAAAAAATGACTACAATTTGATCCCTTCAGACCTGTTTCGTG
>JBCNYG010000004.1:19743503-19754342 GCA_039654305.1 Porochilus rendahli | reverse complement strand
GTGTGTGTGTGTGTGTGTGTGTGTGTGTGTGTGTGTGTGTGTGTGTGTGTGTGTGTGTGTGTGTGTGTGTGCTGGCCCTGCTGTGGTCTGGCAAGCTGTTTAGAGTGTACTCCACCTTTGCCTGGAGTTAGCTGGAATGGGCTCCACCCTCCCTATGACCCTAATAAAGATAAAGCAGTTCAGAAAATGACATGACATTAAATGGTGATTGAATGGATAAACATAATTAACAGGTTTTGTTTTTTTTTGTTTTGTTTTTTTTGCCACAGGCTCAGTAGATATTGCTGGAGGGGATCATTTAATATGTAGTATACACGACACATGAACATAAGCAAAAAAGCATACTAGCATGATTTATTATTATAATTTTTTTTTTTAAATCATGGCAGATGCATGAGCTTTGCACTTATTGGCGAGTAGGTGCATAAGATACACAATACAAAAACAAAGATACACATGGTATATTATTCTTATGATTCATATGATTCCTGAATCAGGATAACGTAGAGATAGCAGACCAATCAGATTGTGCCTTTCTCATTTACTATATACTAATACAGTTTAACCTCACAACAAGAGGGCTCTGTGTTCTCACTGGGCTTGCATGGGTTTTCTTCGGGTATTCAGGTTTCCTTCCACAGTCTTCATATTATCATTATTATTGTTATTATTATTATTAACAACAACAACAACACCAACAACAACAACGACAACAACAACAACAATAATAATAATAATAATAATAATAATAATAATAATAATAATAATAATAATAATAATATTTTTACAAGAGCACAACTGAAAACATGAACTAAAACTTTTTTATTGCAAAATAATCAAATTAATATTTTATTATAGGAAAAAAAAAACAGGACATTGTTCTTTATGGAATGAATGACTTTTTACAGCCAATCTCATGAGTGCCCTTGAGTATTCTAGTCCTTTCTTATCAATATCAAATTGGGATAGTTGTTGCCTAACCTAGTCTTTCGTACGATCAAGTTTTCCGGTCTGTGAAACTGAATGCAAAGCTTAACTTTCCAAATAGATCATCATTTTTGTGATAATTGCAGAGGTTAGTGGTTTGAGAAAGCTATTAAGGTAAAGAATCTGTGTTTTAGTAAAGCCACCTGGGTTCCCAGATAACCTTGATTTTCCCATCAGTCTTTTGATTAAGCATAATTTGTTTCCTTTATTCAACTTTAATTCATCTTTGCTACTCACTTTTGGTTTATAGCCCTTCAGACTACATCGTCTGAGATCAAACAGCAAAGCAAAAAGGTCACGTAATGCAGGATTCACTGTATGGAGCTTCCTGTTAGATGGGAAGATTAAAATAAACTTAAAGTGACAGATGAAAGAGAGAAGTTCTTTTCCTATTCTCTCTGAGATGAAAGCACTTCCCTATCAGCGGTAGCTGATAGCCCCTTGAGTGAGGGGAATATGCAGAGAAAGAGCGAGATAGAGAGAGAAAGAGAGAGAGAGAGAGAGAGAGAGAGAGCCTTGGGCTGCACATATGGATGAAGATTTGAGTGAAGAACTGATTAATTTCCATTTCAATCTATATTTCATTACATATGAATGTCCTGCATTAAACTCCTATCCATTATATATAAATAGATTAAAAAGTGAAACATTAATATGAAAGTAAAACATTAATAGCCTCAAGGATATATAAACCAGTTTCCCCTAAATAAATAATTGTTTTACTCTAATAATGATAAATAAATACATAACTGTAATTCATAAAAGTATAAGGGTGAGTCAAATAAAAAATCCTAGAGGTGTGATGCAGATTAGAGAACTAGTACAGTAAAAATGCAGAGCTCCTTCTAAATACGACTTTAAAACATTCCGATTCATGACACCTCTTATATAATATATATAATAACATTAAAAAAAATCAGTATGATACACTGGGAAATAGGAAATCCTGTTATATACACTAATCCTGTGCATACAATGTGTCTGGAGATTTTAGCATAATTATGCTTAATAAAATGAATTTCTTTGGATTAAAATGTTTTGGTGAAGAAAGGGTCAGATACCCCAAGCACTGTGGCGTCAATGCTGATTTTAATAAAGGGTGTCGGATTGCTTTTTAAAGTCTCTCTTGGTGTGCCTTCCCCTTAAGACCCTAATGGTATGACCCTTGCCTAGGCCTGAAGCTCTCCGTCAATTTCTATTATGGTGAGTTTCAAACACTCATTGCCTTAGGGGGAGTTTAAGGTTCGCTTCTGGCTTGCGGTGGGACGTTTGCAACGTGCTGTTTGTTCTAGCTGTACTTCCCCTTCATAAACAGTAACGAGCCGCATGCCTCTTCATCACGGCTAAAGCTGATTAATGGAACACAGCAGGTCATGTTGAGGTGGCTGACCCTTTAATGCATCTGATGCACAGCCTGGAATAGAGTCCAATTTGTCTGGCTTAAATTACTGTACTCTGTTGTTTTTGAAGCCACAAGGATGAGGTCAAAAAAATAGATGAGGAAGAGGCTCGTAATGATATTAAACAGATTATGGTCCCCTGGGTTGTGCTTGTATATTATATCTTCATCTTCCATAAACCAAAAGGCAAACCAAATAATCGTGAATACGACACTTGAGTCAGAGTGGAACATGCGGATTAGCCAGAATAAATTAAAAGTAATTATCACTGGTGCCTATTTTATGTTTTTAATATGTACTAGCCGATTGTGCCGTAGCTTTCACCTTAAGGTCTGTGACACTATTACCCTCGATTTCATGGCCCTCGTTTTTCGTCTTGAGCTAATAGAGAGATCTCCTGCTGCGGGGCACGGGTGGAGATGGTTTAGAGGTTAAGGCTTTAAACAGTGGGGTGACTGTAATTTTTAACAGCTTGCAGCGAAAACACAGTTCAGTCGGATTACCATGGACATGCACACATCGCACGCATAGTGTTAAGGACTTGAGTGTTAAGAATGAAGAGTGAGGATTTTCTTTTGAGGACTTTTTAAAAGGAAATAACAAAAGAACTGTCAAAATCTCAAATCAGTTTGCAACACTGTGACCATGTCCACGTCTACTATGAGTCAGATCGGTTCTGGAAGTAACTAAGATAGGTTCCAGAGCTTTTTTTCCGTTATAATACGAAAAACAGACCTGAATTCAACACCCAATCTATAACTGTGTGGTTTAGCATGGCCTTCACCGTGCCACTAGTTTAGTAGGTTTGTTTCTAGTTAGTCTCCTGTCCAGATTGCAAATGCAAGATCGGATTTGCAGGATCAGTCTTCCCAAAACCACCTTGGGAACAAATCTTGTGGAACTGGATTTGAACTGGTTTTGAGCCTGGTGTGCACAGGTGTGCACTCAATTCAAATCAGTTCAAAATTGATTCTGATGCCATGGACAGGGCCGATGTGGTCAAAGACATGTCAGCAATTGACCCTTGCATCCGTGTGTGCTTGATGAACACTCCTTTCAGATTTAGTTGCCTCTTTACTGTTATAATAACCTCCACTCTTCTGGGAAGGCTTTCCACTAGATTTTAATCGTGGTTGTGGGGATTGATGCTTATTCATGCACAACAATGGAGATCAGGCACTGATGTTTGGGAAGGGAAGCCTGGGGTGTAGTCATTGTTTAAAAGCATCCTAAAGTTCTACGGTGCAATTGTGGTCAGAGCAGAGTTGTTTTTTATTTATTTTTTTATTATTTTTTTTACTACAGTCTTAACAGACCATGGTTTTATGGATCTTGCTTTGTGCTCAGAGGAACTGTTACACTCTTACAAGTTTGGGTCTCTTGATTCCAGAGAAAGAGAAATCTCAAAACTACAACACCCAGACGCATCATATACGAGTGCATGGTTTAGGAACTACAAACTGTATGGGAGTGATTGTCAGGTGTCAACAGACGTCTCACCACATAGTCAATCTATCTAATTTCTTTTTTTATCTTGTGTCCTCCTGCTCTGGATTTCTGCGACATTTTATATGTCCACTAAAGCAACTGGTGAGTCGTTAAAAGAAGTAGCCCAGTAGGGAGCAGCCTCAGGGTATGGTTTGTGTCTTTTGTTGCCCAGCAAGATATTGGCTTGGCATTTTCAGGCTAAATCAGCCACAGATTTCATGGGAACAGAGTGTACGACCAGAGGGCCAACACACACACACACACACACACACACACACACACACACCCACACACACAGACACACACTCAGGAAATTTGGTCAAAATGTCCAAAGCTGTCGACACCACTCACCTTGTTTATCAGTTCTCTCAATATGTCTCACACAGAGATGTTCCTCTGAGAATCACTGTGGTTGACTGTATGTTTAATTATGGCAGGACTAACCCTGCTTCTTCAGCTGTATGTGCTCTCACTCACTCACTGCACTTGTTGCAGAAGATACAACGTGCTCTGGAGTAGACCGAATTCTCCTGCCTCCCACTACATTGTCACGTCTCTCCTATTCTCCAGCATTTCCTTCTACTGTTCTCATTATTTTCGTTCATTCCTGCCGGCTGCTGATGCTGCTTATAATATTCATTTCTTGTGCATGTCTTTGCGTGTGTGCAGAGCTGTGGGAGCTGAACAGGACCTGGGTGTTCACGGCGGCAGAAGGGAGTCTTCAGCAGTATAGTATGCTTCTAGATGAGATTCAGGACAGGCTGATTATTGGAGGAAAAGACACTCTGTACTCTCTTAACCTGGACAGAGTCAGTGAGCCTCATAGAGAGGTGAGTATGTGTGGACACTTACTGGTGAAAATATCAGACATTCGGTAAACATTTATATATTAATAGTTTAGTGATACATAGCCATTGGTGTTAATTAAACGTTTAAGTAATATACAGTGGTGCTAATTACCTGTACGACTCTCTGTCTCTCTTCAAGGATGTCTACAGTAAATATATTTATTTATCATGGAATACATATTTAAAGGACCCCCATTAAAAGTGCTTTCTTCTACATGTATATATGCAAAGTTTATATACATAAAACAGGGTGCGTGTGTGTGTGTGTGTGTTTGTGTGTGTGTATGTGTGTGTGCACGTAAGAGGTGTTCAGGATGTACCCCGGCTTTGTTGTGTCGGCTGAGATAGGCTCCAGCGTCCCCATAACCCTAATAACATTAAGCATTTCAGCAAATGAGCGAGTAAAGTTTACTCTGCTGGGACGTTACAGATATTTCACTGAATAGCGCTAGACTCCTCCGGGTACTCCCAGTTTCCTCCCACAGTCCAAAAACATTCACATTAGGCCAGCTGGCTGTTCCAAATTACCCCAAGTGTGTGTGTGTGTGTGTGTGTGTGTGTGTGTGTGTGTGTGTGTGTGTGTAAATAGTTGCGTGTCTTCCCCTGCGATGGTCTGGTGAGCTGTTCAGGGTGTACCCCGCCTTCGCCCAGTGTCGGGTGGGACAGACTAAAGCCTCCCCTCGACCCTAGTCAAGCAGCAGTTCAGTATATGAGTGAGTGAGTGAGTGAGTGGACCCTGCTCTATGGCGTAATGCGAAACAATAGCCACTAGATGGCGCCATTAAAACGTCTGTGGCAGAAATTCCTGCCTCTTGAAATTGAAACTGTTAATGGTGCTTCATTTCAGAAGAAATCACGTGGTACATGAGAAATTATTTCAGCTAGTAATTTTTTTTTGACTGATTTCTATTCACATAATATCCTCCAGTGTTTTGGTATCACTTTGATTTTGTTGTTACTGGCTAGGTGACAACCTTTCAGGGTGTATACTAAAAAAAAAAAACAACAAGTGTTTATTCCTGCATACATATCAGCTAGACAGACCTGAAAGTATTAGAGAAACATATTTAGACGCTTGAAGCCTATTTTTATTGCTGTCGAGGCTCCTGTGCTGCTAATTATCCCCTGTAGGGTACCGTAGCCTCTGAAGGGTCGGACGTGACTCTGGGGCAGAGGTGACCTCCTGCCTCCATAAAAAGGAAAAGCTTTCTAAAGCCACTAATGACTCTGGGTATGTTTTCACTTCATGAACTTGAGTGTATAAGGGGATTTATCATCATAGTAACAGCATGTAAAAGGGTTGTTGTTGGTTTTTGTTTTTTTGGTATTTGCAGGTTACATAATCAACAAGTGGGGGAAAAAACACAGTGACATGGCCAAGAACAGGATGTACCACCAAAATAATTCCCACTAACCCTCATAATCTACTGCTCCTAATATGTTTTTCGACGACTACCCAGTAACCAAGTAAAAAAAAAAAATTACCAACTCAACTAAACAAAGACTGTTTCTTGGCAGGGTCAATGAGCCTCTCATGCGCAACTCGAATTCTTTCCTCTAGTACAGGAAGTGGTGAAGTGGGAGGTGTGGGATGGCTTCCTGTGGAAATAGATCCCACAGCATATTGAATCAGACTCAGCACAGCTCACAGGCCTTCTAGCTTCCTGTCAGTGCATAACATATAGAGTAAGATAATAAACTGAACTCTTTAGGTCTTAGGTCGGTGTGTCCACTTTTTAAACCTTGTACACTTTTCCCAGTTTGAAGAAAACATTATCAAAGCATCCATGTGTGAGGTGTCTGAGTGTGAGTACTAAGATGGTACTAAGATTAAGACTAAGAATTTTCTAAAAATGATGTGTCAGTCTGAGAACCTCATTCACAAGATGGTAACAACGTAATGCCTCGGCATTTATATGTATGAAACTAAAGCAACTTTTTATAGATAAATGAGGTGGCATGGTGGTATGATGGCTCTGACCTAGTGGCAGGAAGGTCCTGGGTTTGAGTCCAGGGATCGGCAAAAGTGTTTCTGCGTGGAGTTTTCACGTACTCCCTGTGCTTGCGTGGGTTTCCTCGGGGTACTCTGATTTCCTCCAACAGTCCAAAGACACGCCCATTAGGCTAAATGGCTGTTCCAAACTGTCCCTAGGTGTGAGTGTGAATGGTTTTGTGTGTGTGTGTTGGTCCTTCACTGGAGTTCAGGGTGTACCTTGCTGTCACCTAGAGTTGGCTGAGATAGACTCCAGCGGCCCCATAGGAAAAAGCAGTTTGAGAAATGAATGTACTGTATGTATGCATGCATAAGGCTCAGTGTTACAGTCATAAAGTCATACCTCAGTGGGGGCTCACAAGTTAAGAATAGGTTACCGATCGGAATGTTGGGGGTTCAAGCCCCTTTACCACCAAGCTGCCCCTGTTGGGACCATGAGCACAAGCCTTAAGCCTTAACAGCAAGGTGGTTAGGATTCGTGCTCCGAGGTTGCTTCCCTGGTCTGCCTCTGGCCGCTGTGAAGGGGTGGTCGCAGTTACATTTTTAAAAATTTTTTATGTTTTTTATTTTATATTTATTTATTTATTTATAATTTTTTAAATTATAATTATTTATTCTTTTTTACACTGCGATGGCCTGGCGAGCTGTCCAGGGTGTACCCTGCCCTCGCCCAGAGTCGGCTGAGATGGGCGCTAGCCTCCCCGCGACCCTAATTAGGAATAAGCAGTTCAGTAAATGAATGAATGAATGAATTAAAAATATTGACAGTATTTACTGAAAATAATGATTGGTGTAACGTTGGAGTGCAGAGATCTGTATATTTATTACCCATGCAATCAATTAATGTATTTAAACATTACAAAATATAAATAACCAAAAATTATACAGAAAAATGATAATATAGCAAGTTTGAGATCAACAGGATGGTAAACAATGCCAGAATCTTTCCCTTTTCCACACCAAACCACAAAATGTTTCCACCAGATGGCAGTGTTCACTTTTCCTTATTTCCTTTGCACTCTGTCCGTCTCCAACCTCCTTATTTTTTCCTCACAACCTAAAACAAAATAATTGCCTGTGGAAGGGTTCAGAAAGCCTTGGCTGAGAGTGACGCATGTCTCGATCATTATTCATCAGAGTACTGCAGGTCTCCCTCCTACTGCTTTCAGGGTTTGGGACATAGTAGAGCTGAGCAACGCCCACTCCACTGACCCAACCAAAATAACAAGGAGAGGACAGAAAACTCTGATTTGGCTTTTAGTGGGATTGAAGAGTACAGGAAGGGAGGGGACGAGGTAGGGGGTAACAAGGAAGTGAACAAGGGAGGGACGTCATGTCATGATCAGACGTGTCCCAGAAGTTTGTCGCCACACAAACCACCAAAACAATGACTAATTAGGGCAAAAATGGCCATTTTCACAGGCAGAGGAGAGGGAGAAAGTAGAAAGAAGCAAGATGGAGAGATGAAAAGATGCAGATTTGAGGCTGTATGATTCTGCGTCACTTAGTAACAGGAGAGAAAAAGATTTAGCTGGAGGCATAAAAATATACACTGAAAAAATATAAAAAATATGGGGTAGTAGAATTAGATGGAGAGATAAGGGAATGGCGGATGGAGAAATGAATCACAAGGAATTTCAGCTGTTCAGGGTGGACTCCGCCTTTGTCCACTCTTGGCTGAGATTGGCTTCAGCCTCCCCACGACCCTAGTAGGACTCAAAATTCCAAAATGGTTAAATGAATCAACATACTGTTTATGGATACATTCTAAGTCCAATGACATGGTAATGCTTATTACTCTTTTTTCATCATTATCCCTGAATCATTTAATCCTTTTTGGGTCATGGAAAGGCTGGAGCCTATCTCAGCTTGCACTGTGAGATGGCAGGATACACAGTCCACTGCAGGGCCAAAACACACAGTCATTAACCTTCACACCTACAGGCAGTTTGGAACAGCCGATTAGCCTAGTGTGCATGTCTTTGAGTTCTGGGAGTACCCAGATGAAACCTGTGGAACACATGAAGAAATGCAATCCGACTCTGGGAGAAGGTGGGGTACACCCTGGAGAACTTGCCAGGCCATCGCAGGGCCAATATACATACAACTATTTAAACTCACTCTCACAGCTAGGGGAGATTTGGAACAGCCAATTAGCCTACTGTGCATGTTTTTGGACTGTGGGAGGAAACCAGTATACCAGGAGAAAACCCATGCAAGCATGCGGAGAACATGCAAACTCCACACAGAAAAAGCCTGGGAGTCAAACCCAGGCCTTCTTGCTGTGAGGTGAACGTGCTAACCACTATGCCACCTAGCCACCATTTTTTAACAAAAAAAAAAGAAAAAAAAAGGAGTGGTCTATGGTCGATGTAGCCTTTATTAGTAGACACTTCAGTGGACACTGCAACAGCTTCCTGCTCCATATCACCCAGTCTATGTATCCACCAAGCTCCTCTCACAGGTGAAAGTGAAGGCTGCTATCTGGACCCTTGTGTTAAAATTTGACTTAGAGAGGTAGAGTCTCTCAGAAGTAAAGATGGGCAGAGGCTCCCCAATCTGTGAAAGAGTGTGTAAAAAGATTGTGAAATACTTTTAAAACAATGTTCCTCAGGGTCAAATTGCAAATTGCAAAGGCTCAAATGTCATCATCTACAGTGCATAACCTGATCAAAAAATTCAGAGAAACTGGAGTTATCTCTGAGCGGACAAGGCCGAAGACCTTTATTGAATGTCCATGGTCTTCAGGCCCTTATGCATCAGCCTGATTGTGTCAAATATATAACTAAATGGGCCCAGGAATACTTCCAGAAACCACTGTCGGTAAACACAATCTGCAATGTCATCTGCAGATGCCAACTAAAGCTCTATCATGCAAAAACAAAGCCATATTTAAACATGGTCCAGAACCAAGGTTGTGTCGTGTGGGCCAAGACTCATCTGGAATAGACTGTTTCAAAGTGGGAAAGTGTTCTATCGTCAGACGAGCCCAAATTTGACATTATTGTTGTAAATCACAGGTGCCATGTCCCCCGGGCTAAAGATGGTATGGAGGTGCATAAGTGCATACGGTATGGGCAGCTTGCATGTTTTGGAAGGAAATATGAATGCTGAAAAGTATATAAAGGTTTTATCCAGACGATGTCTATTTCAGGGATGGCCTTGTGTATTTCAGCAGGACAATGGCTTTGACGGAAAAGAGTCTGAGTGCTGATTTGTCCTGCCTGTAGTCCACATCTTTCAACTACAGAAAACATTTGGCACACAAATGAAAAACCATTTGGCAGCTAGAAACCTATATCATACAAGAATGGGACCAAATTTCATGTGTAAGAGCGTGTGAGAGGAACAATGCTTGCGCTATTGCACCAGCTACTGTTCACCATTAAACACACACCGCCTCCCCTTGACTTTCCTGATTCCAGTGTTCTGTCAATGTGGCGAACTGAGAAGAACTCGGCCGGCTGGATGGCGTGATCTGGCATCACTGGGTTCAGCCATTTCTCAGCGAAGCAGAGGGGATTGCAGTCCTCAATGTCTCTCTGGAACTTTACCCTGAACCTGATGTCATTGATTTTAGTTTCCAGAGACAGAACATTGTTGATCATAATTAGGGTCACAGGGAGGCTGGTGCCCATTTCAGCTGACTCTGGCCGAGGGCAGAGTACACCCTGGATAGCTCGTCAGGCCATTGCAGGGGAGAAAAACGCTGACGGCTATGCAGCCTACTTTTGATGAAAATCAGCAATGGTTCATTTACATGCCTCTCACCACAGACAGTGAGAGACATGGCCTGCATTTGATAACCCAGTTAGCTGCATTGGGAGGACAGCAGTGACAACCCACCGATATTGGGGCTTTAACCTCCGACCTTGGGATCAGTAATCCAGCACCTTAACCACCAGGCCACCACTGCCCCCAAATACAAACCATATAAAAAAAATTCATTACAGTCCAACATGTAGTCCGATTGGTTCTACCACAACTGTAAGTCCTAGATAACTGCAACGAGAGAGTTTATGTCACCAGCAGTGAAATGTCATCTCCATAGTCACTGAGTGCAGATCTAAGCCCATATGGATCTTCATCAGCAGGAGCAAGGGGCTTCCAAGACGAGAACTCC
>JBCNYG010000004.1:19667919-19679765 GCA_039654305.1 Porochilus rendahli | reverse complement strand
GTGTACCCCGCCCTCGCCCAGAGTCGGCTGAGATGGGCACCAGCCTCCCCGTGACCCTAATTAGGAATAAGCGGTTCGGAAAATGAATGAATGAATGAATAAATATAAGGGTAAAAATAATCAAAGTGTTATTTACACACATCAAACATAATTCTAGTATAGATTTTTTATTTTATGTTAAAGAGAGCAGTGTACTGTAACTGTTCCCATACCTTCTGACTGCTACATTGATATGCTCAAAAAACATTTAATGCCACAACTTAAGCTTGAAGAACTCGATGTGTGGTTTCAGTAAGATGGAGCTGTGGCACACACGTCTCGAAAATCATTGGAAGTGGGGAGGGAAATGCTCCTGGATCTGGTGATCTCGTTTTGTGGCGATGTTAAGTGGATGGCTCTTTCCTCTAACCCCGCCACTTGTAATTTATAATTTTTTTTCTTCTGTGGGGTTGCCTTAAATAATGATTGTATATTCATTGACCCCAAACTCCTGAAGCCCTTAAGGTTGCTATACAGCAGGAGATAGCCGCAGTCTGATCCAACATGACCTGTTGAACCATGGCAGCCTTCACAGCCATCGTGTAGAAAGTGACAGCCACCATTTTAGAGGATGTCATCTTGTGCAAATAATAATTTGATCATCTTTAATGATTTTTTTTTTTTTATTTAACTTTAAAACGTGGGAGGTTTTTTTGAGTCACCCTGTAGTACTCATTAAATGACAACAGCAGGCGATGTTGAAAACAAATCATGGGACCTGGTACTGCTAGAGGTCATGGAACTAGGTAAATGTGGCTCCGGCACAGATTTCAAGTGCAAGGGGATTTTTGGAGACAAACAAAAAAACAATGAAAAACATAATATAAAAGCAAAATATAAACAGGATTTGGCGGTTTAGAAATTGAATGAATGAATGAATGATTTTAACCTACTAGTCTGTCCTTGCCACTTTTCTTGCAATTAAAAGTTGGAGTGTAATCATAATCAGCACAGATAGATTTTCTGTTTCAGTGAATAGCATTTACATTGTGCCTTTGACAGATGTCAAATGAATCTTTAATCTCACCTCCACCCCACGTACATTGGATATTGCTTTGTTTTGCCTGCTGACTCTGCGAGTGTGTGGGTTGCAGTATAACACTACATTTCTGGCATTTAGGGATTTGTGAGTCTCTTCTCTGAGGCCTGGTGACAAAGATATTACCAACAGAGATTTCAAATATAAGAAATAACGTTTTCCATTTTGTTGTTTGAATCACTGATGCAATAAATGTCTTTTGAGCAACATGCTAAGGCATGATGGATTGCACAGGAAAGCTGGTAAATATGACATTTCTTTGGGGGTAACCCTGACATTAGAATTCAGGGATCTTTTGATAGTAAAATAAATGCACACAGTGATCTATCACAGGGAAAATCGCAGTGGTGTCTCATTGGTTCAGGCTCTGGATTAGTGATCCAGAGGTCAGGGGTTCAAACCCTGTACCACCAAGGTGCCACTGTTTGGGCCTTTAACAATGCCCTTAACCCTCAGTTGTATAAAAATGATAAATATAAGTCACTCTGGATAAGGTGTCTGCAAAATGTAAGTATTTATTGCGCAAGTCGGGGTTGAGTTGAGCTGACACTCAAATGGTTGCTCTGTCAAGATTCACGGTAATTCTTTTAAATTTACAAATCGTGCGTTTCTCCATCAGTATATACAATTTTACATGGAATGGCATGTATAATATAATTTTTAATTGCAATAACAATAATTTTAGTCATAATCCTTGAAAGGGACACACCTCTGACTCTGGATATTAATGTTAGTTAATAAAAAAAAAAAGAAAAAAAAGAAAAAAAAGATTAATCTGTATGCTGTCCGAATATATTCCTACTGTAATTGTTTTATGGCTCTAGGTGAAGGAGTGGTTATGTTTGAACTGCCAGATGCAGCAATTTTCAGGGGCTTCACCTACAACTCAACAGACTAAAAAGATACAGCCACTAAGATCAGCGGACCAGAAGGAACCTCCAATTTCATCTCAAAAGAAATTAGTTCTCCCAGAGGATATCACATTTGGAAAACCAAAGGACCAACCTATTGTGCCAGCGTCACAGAATCCCACTACTCTTTCTTCAGTTTCAAAGTCTTCGCCTGCTAAGTCTTCTCAACCTCAAGATTCTGAACCTCCAAAAGAGGAGAAGAGTTCAGCTATTTCTCAAACCTTTGCAAAGGTTGCATCAGATTTGCCTACATTTGTAGAAACTATTACCTCTGGGAAGACAAAATCACCTAATGTTCAGAAGCAAGAAGAAACAAAACCTGCAGATGAAGCACCAAATGCTCAGTCTGCCAAAACGCCATCTGCTCTTGAAAAAGCAGAAACAAATTTATCCAACCTTCAAAAAGGCTGTCCAATCTGCAAGGAGATACTCAAGATAGATCCTCCAAATGACAATACTTGCAAGTCTTGCAAAGTCGTTACGTGCAACTCTTGTGGTGGATTCAAATCTAAAGTAGATATAACTGAGGTAAGAGGGCTAGCAGTACAATACTACGGTAGTAAGTTTCTCTTTCTACAGCTTTACAATATTTTATTTTCTATTTCTTACGATTTAACTACTGTTTCATTTGTTTCCCATAAAGAAAAAGGACTGGTTGTGTGTTAATTGCCAGAGGCAGCAAGCAGCAGAACCACTTCCTGAAAGGGCGAAGGAAAAACATCCTACAGGATCAAAAAAGGAGGAAACAAGTCCAGGTCCTACAAATAAAAAGACAAGTATTCCAGTGGGTGATACAGAGTATGATCAAAAACCTCATGACAAACCCATGTCAGAAAAGACCCCGAAAGCCACTACTAGTGTGGCGGAACATAAAGACTCGCACACTGACTCTGTTGAACCACAAAATATAAAACCTCCAGATAAACAGTCTGGCCTCTTCGGTTTCAGTTTTGGCAGTAATAAATCACGCCCCCCATCCCCTCAGTTGGCTGCTTCTGCGGTTTCTGGGAGAGTCCTAGGTTTTGGTTCATCCTTTCTCAGCTCAGCTTCCAATCTGATCTCTTCAGCTGTTCAGGATGAACCATCCATCACACCACCAACCTCTCGTAAGGGCTCTACAATTTCTTTAAAAAGCACCGCGACACCACCTTTGTCCCGCAAGAGTTCAGCAGCGTGTCAACATGAGGAAAAGACAGAAACAGAAAATAAAACGCAAGACCAGCTGGCAACGGAATCAGTCCCTCTGCTGAGAAAGGACACAGCTTGTTTAGACCTTCTTAAAGCTTGCCCACTTTGTAAGGCTAACCTCAAAAATGAACCACCCAACTATAACACCTGCACGCAATGTCAAAATATTGTGTGTAATCTCTGTGGATTTAGTCCAATTCTACAAGAAAATGAGGTAAGGTAGAACTTATTATCTCTTTCTCAATTAGAAACAAATAATTTTTTTCACTGTATACATGAAGATATGTCAGTTTAGGTTTATGAACATTACACATGTGGTTTCAATGGTAGTAACATATCTTCTGGATTTTTGTTTAAGATGGATCTCAGATAAGTGAAGTCTCTGGAGGAGAAAGCTTAAAAAATATAAAACATTGATTAATTATTGCGATAACCAAACATTCATAATCATACATACTGTACAGTAAAATATGCAGATTCATATGTGTGATACATTCACAATTTATTCATGTACGGTTGATATTTAGAACCTCTTTCATGTTACAACAGGTGTCAGAATGGCTGTGTCTGAGCTGCCAGATGCAGCGAGCCCCAGGACCTCCTCCTGCACAAAAACAATCAGAGGTTGTCAAGGTCTCTTCACCAGTCTTACCAAAGAAGAAAGAGACTCCCGCTACAGATGCTTCACAGAAGAAACCGAGTCTTTCAGTAAATTCCAAAGATGAGAAGCCATCTGGATTGGAAAAACCAGGAGACAAACCAAACACATCAGAATCCCAAAAATCCTCTGCTCCCTCAACACAAATTTCTCCTGCAAAATCCGTGCCGCCACAAAAAGCTAAAGCTCCAAAGGAGGAGTCAAGCTTATTTGGTTTTAGTTTTGGTGGTACTCGATCTCGGCCACCTTCTCCTCAGCCTGATATCTCAGCTGTGTCTGGAAAGGTTCTAGGCTTTGGATCCTCCTTTCTTAGCTCTGCATCTAATTTGATCTCATCAGCTGTCCAGCATGAGCCTTCCACAACACCACCGGTATCTCGTAAGGGATCCACAGCTTCTCAAACTTCTGTAAAAATGACTTCATCTCCCTCTACTTCTCATAGGAAGCGAGGGGAAAAAATAGAACCAGAATCAAATTTGTCAAAGGCAGGTACAACTCACTCAGAGTCACCTCAAACTTGCCCAATCTGCAAGGCTGACCTTATAAAGGATCCACCTAGCTATACTACCTGCTCTGGATGCCAGAAAATTGTGTGCAACCTTTGTGGTTTCAGTCTTGTGCCACAAGAAACGAAGGTAAGACACCATCTTTAGAGAAACGTTCCTGTAGTTACCTGTATTTTTGTGATAGAAGCCCCGGTGTTCCTTTATATTGCTACTTTGTCATGAGTTAACTTAAAAGCAACAGCAAAAAAAAAAAATAAAATAAAATAATAATAATACTTGCACATATATCACTGTTAAAGTGAGGAGTAAGTATCATATGTAACAAAAAGATCGTCATTTCATAATGTTTTTAGGAAACTGACTCCTTAGTCCTTATGCCAGCATCATTTGTTGCTTGGGGTGTTGAAATTATGTGTTACATTAGCTGTTGTATCACACATCTTGTGGTCTAGAAGGGTTAAATTTAAATTTTACAGAAATAGTAAACAATTTGCTCGATTCTTCCCCTAAGATTATAACGAATAGGCCAAAGAAGGCCAATATATAAAAAGACAATTAGTGAAATAGCTTTAATGCTTTAAACTGGGTAATGATTTCCTCCAATTATATGTTTATTTTTATTAAAGAAAATAATGTTTTTGCCATTTTTAAATTTTTTGCCCATTTTAACAGCCCAACTATGTATGTATCTGAAATCTTTGGTTATTTTTTTTATTAAGTAATAGGTTAACATAATCAAATTCAAAAATTTTGTTCCCAAACAGAGTAAGAAATGGTTGTGTTTGGACTGCCACAAGCAGCAAGCACCAGGACCTCCTCCTATACAGCCTCAGATAGACGTAAACAAGGTACCTCCTCCAGTACTACAGCAGGAGGCTCAAATTATGGATGATCAAGAAAAGGAGCTAAGTATATCAGTAGACGCCACAATAAAAGCTGCTGACGCTGTAAAAAAAGAGAATGAATCAGGTGTAGCAGAGTTCGAAAAACCCAGTGCTGTTCAGTCAGCACAACAGTCCTCTCCTGTCACACCTGCTCTACCAAAAAAGCCTGAACCTTTAAAGGAGGAGAAAAGCTTTTTCAGTTTCAGTGTAGGTGATGCTAAGCCACCTCAGCCTGATATCTCCACTGTTTCTGGGAAGGCTCGAGGCTTCGGGGCATCCTTTTTTAGCTCAGCATCAACTTTGATCTCATCAGCTCTTCAAGATGAACCTTCTAGCTCACCACCAACTTCTAGGAAGGGTTCTACAGTTTCGCAAAGATCTGAAAAGGACACTCCAGCACAACATACATTGGACAAGGGATTGATAGCGCAGAACAAGGAAGCGAAGACAGAAGTGGAGATTACATCTGATGGCCAAACGTCTATGTCAACCTCCCTTGTCCGAAAGGAGGAGCGAGCCAATGAGCCTCTTGAAAGTTGTCCACTGTGCAAGGTGGCTTTCAGAACAGATCCACCCAACTATGACATCTGCACTGAATGCAAAAGCACTGTTTGTAATCTTTGTGGATTTAGTCCTTTACCACAACAAACTGAAGTAAGTCAACATATTTTCCCTCAGCAATAATTTACCAGTTTGTACATTTATGGCCATTTTTCAAGTCTAAGGCTAAATTTTCCAAAAACAAAGGAACGTCTTTCTGTAATTTGAATGTGTAATTCAGGTGATTTCCTATGTGTGGTTTTGGCTCGATGTATAAATTAAGGAACATACATAAATATGGATATACCTATAAATTGTTTGTATTATTTGAATTTTGACAATACTCTATACCTCACATGCACATTAATAAAAACTATCATAACCTTATGAATTCATGTAAGAACCATAATAGATTAGCTGCAATACACAACATATAAAAAAAAATAAGTAAATAAATTTACCATTGATATGCTTTAAATTCACATTGATATAATATGCTATAAATTCACTTAGGTAGTAAAGATGTATAACAGTAAATAAAGCTTTTCAGATGTGTTGGATAAGAGCTTTTGAACAATGAGACTTCTAGATAACAAGGTCGAAAGCCATTTTCTACTCTGACTATTTGACAAGAAAAGTTTTATCCCTCAGTATAATGCAAATATTAAATATGCACATATATGGATTTTTTTATTCCACTGATATATGCTATGGCCCTACAGGAGAAAGAATGGCTGTGTTTGAACTGTCAGATGCAGCGAGCATCAGGAGCTCAGCAACAGGCTAACAAAGTACCACCACCAGCATCACTACAAGACAAGGCAAAATCACTTGCTGGAAAGCCAGATGACACCTCTAGTCAAGTAGAGTCAAATAGGTCCACTTCCATACCTGCAAAACAACAATCCACTGCTCCAGTACAAAAAGCTGAACCTTCAAAGAAGGAGTCTGGTTTTTTTGGTTTTGGTAGCACTCGTTCTCGATCTCCATCTCCTCAGCCAGCTGTCTCTGCCGTGTCTGGAAAAGTCCGTGGTTTTGGTTCTTCTATCTTTAGCACAGCATCTAATTTCATTTCTTTGGCTGTTCAGGATGAGCCGACAACACCAACACCTCAAAAGGATTCTTGTGCTTCTCACACACCTGAAAAGGCCACAGCAGCAATGTCCCCTTCTTTTAAGAAAGAATATGTAGAGTCAGAAAAACAACAAATGAAAGACAGCGAATTTCAAGGAAAACAGGAAACACCTCCTGTTGCACAGAAGCATGAGAGTAAACAGAATGAAAATCAAGCAAAAATGACCAAAGTAACAAGTGAATCTCCAAACGACGAAGAAACATCTAAAGATCAACATGTTGTTTGTCCTATCTGTAAGATGGCACTTAATGCTGGCTCAACTGAGGCACCTAACTACAACACATGCACAGAGTGCAAGAGCAAAGTCTGCAACCTATGTGGATTTAACCCTGTTCCTCATCAGGATAAGGTAAAGAACTTGCTCATATGTATTTTTTCAGTCACAGTATATTTGGCTCTAAATCTTTGATTGTCCAAATAAACAATAAATTTGATGCTTGACTTGTTTTTCTAGGTATATGAATGGCTTTGCCTTAATTGCCAAACAGTGAGAGCATTAAAGGAAGCCATACCAAAAGAACCAGAAGCAAAAGCAGATACTGCATCCCCTTCAACACTATATTCAAGCAACTGTCTCCAAACAACAGCGGATGGTTTTGAAACCGACACGAAGGCTCTACCTCAGGTTCAGGCATCTCCCAAAGATATAACTTCTGTTCAGGATAATAATATTTCAAATACAGACATGATCCAAGTAAAAGATGACATGGTTGATGACATGGTTGATAAAAAACTCCAGGAAAAAGAAAATCGTATTGACACTAAAGATGGGGCTCCAACGAATGATATGCTATCTTCTGAACCATCAGCTACCTTAGAGGGAGATTTAAAGTCTGCCATTTCAGAGAAACCTGAGCCTGAGAAAGAACCAGCTGGAAAGCAAGCAGTCAGTAACTCAGAAATGCATGGTATCCTTGAAAAACCTGAGCAATTCCAGTCTGCAGCAGAGACAGAAATGGCAAAGCAAGAATCTCGCTTCTTTGGGTTAGCATTTGGCGGTACGAAATCGCAGTCTAAACCATCTAAACCATCTGACACAAACACTGGGAAATTCTTTGGCTTTGGTGATTTGACTGACACGCCCCCAGCGCAGTCTGCCTCATCTGTTTCTGGGAAAATGTTGGGTTTTGGATCTTCCATCTTCAGCTCAGCTTCTAATTTGATCTCAGCAGCTGTTCACGATGAGCCCTCCACAACACCACCAAGTTCCCGTAAGGGTTCCACCATTTCCCAAACATCTACCAAAACAGCCACACCATCCTCTTCCCGTAAAGGGTCACTTTCCCAAGTTTCTCTTAAAACACCACCGACTTCTCGCAAGGGTTCTTCTGCTTCCCAGGTCTCCCTTAAGACTTTGTCTACAAGTGACATTAAACCACCCGAGTCACAACAACAAGATGAAAAGGCAGTAGGTGAGAAGTCGAGGGTCAAGTTAGACGGAGCATCTTCAGAACCATCCGATTCACAGAAATACATCGAGAAGGCACCAGATGAGAAGTCAGAAGTCAAGTCATCTACTCATTTGCCATCAGCATCTAAGTCATCGGAATCAAAAAATGAGAAGCTCTTTGGATTTACTGGGCTGACTGAGAGAGCCAGATCTCGGTCACCATCACCACAGTCTATAACTAATGCATCTGGAAAGTTTTTAGGGTTTGGAACATCTATTTTCAGTTCTGCTTCTAATTTGATTTCATCGGCTCTCCAAGATGAGTCTTCTACACCGGTGTCACGTAAAGGCTCTACTGCATCTCAGTCATCTACACCACCTACTTCTCGCAAGGGTTCTGTAGTTCCCACTGGAGAACCCAAAGTTTCCGTATCAAAGAAGCTAGAAGACAAGCCATTAGAAAAGAAGGCAGAAGAATCTAATGTGACCAAAGCCAACCCATTTGTTAGTGAAAAGCAGAAAGCTGTCCCTGAGCCTATAGAAATGACAGCGCTGTCTAAATCTCCTTCAGATCAACCAACGTGCCCACTTTGTAAGGTGGAACTTAATGTTGGCTCAAACGAACTTCTCAACTACAATACATGCACAGAATGCAAAGATACGGTGTGCAATCTCTGTGGATTTAACCCCATGCCTCACCTTGCCGAGGTAAGCCATTTTTCTTGTGACTACATCATGATGTTGCCTGCATGGTCAAGTCCATGGTTTAAAGCATTCTGATAAAATGACTGAAATGTTCTACTGTGAAATGAAAATGGACAGCTGGCTGTTTAGATAATATTACTAACAGATGTTTGTCTGGAGAGTGCAAAAGCAGGTTTTTTAGCGCAGTGCAATCACTATATGCTTTCTCTTGGCAGTCCTAAAGCTTAATCAGCATATGCACTCATATGGAGTGATTTGTCTTTATGGAGAAAGTGTGAAGTTAAAACTTTTCATTAAATTTTCAGACTTTTAACAAGTTGATTTACAGCTGATTTAGTGATTCTATATAGCCCTAAATATAACGTTTTCAAGTTCTCGGTTAGTGTACATTTGAGACTAAACAGTGACTTGGTTTTAAGTATAAGAAAATGAATTTTGATATTTTACTGAAAGCTAATACATCCACATTGCTAGCATGCAGCAAATCTGGACTATCGGGTTCCTCTGTGGCTCCTTACAGAGATTTTGCCCACTGACTCGCCAGATGGCTTGTTTATACTGATATAGTTTCAATTATCACTTCACAAAGGTTTTAGATGAGAGCAGGTGAGCATTAAAATTAATATGGCGAGTAGAGCTAGTCTTATTTATTTACCTTGGTCAGACAGCAACCATTGTTTCAACAAAATCATAGGAACTAATAAAGATAATAAAGATTTTAAGTCATCGGACTCCTTTGTTCACTTTACAAAGACATTACAAACCAGCAGTAGAAAATCAGCCACCTTAAATGGATGTCTATTGGGATGTTGACCATGTTTACATATCAGCAGCTGTGAAAGATGTCTCTGAAAGTGGTGTTTAGAACGTCCACCTCACAGCAGGAAGGTCCCGTGTTTGGGGGCATTTCTATGTGGAGTGTGCATGTTCTCCCCATGCTTGTGTGGGTTTTCTCTGGGTGCTACGATCTGCTCTCACATCCAAAAGACTAATTGGCTGTCCCATATTGCCCCTAGGTGTGAGTGTAAATGACTGTTTCTGTTTTGGCCTTGCAATGGATAAACAACCTGTTTAGGGTAAATTGCACCCTCACCCAATGTCTGCTGAGATAGGAGCCTTTCCATGACCCTGGTAGGATAAAGCAGTTTGGCAAATAAATGGTGGAGAAAGGTGGCCACTCCGTGTGAGTTAAGTATGTCAGTTACATGGCAGGATACTGAGAGATGGCCAATCCAGCTATACATTTTGAAACTATAGTAAATATGTCTTTCCTTTGCTGGTGATTGTATAGTGGTGGACAGACTCTCAAAAATAGCATGTATCATGACTGTTTCTGCCTGAAACATGATCCTCAATCATATCTAAATGACTTTATCTTTTAAGATCGTTTGCAAGATATGAAACAGAGCAACTAATCGAATTTCCCTGTTGGAAATAACATAGCCCTATAATCAAGCGTAATCTCGAAGACAAACGATAAGTCAGACTGGATAATAAAGTGCCTTTCCCAATTGTATGTGAACAATCAAACATGGGTGTAAATCAAATGCTAAATTGGGTAAACAAAACAAACAAACAAACAAACTAACAAAAAATAATTACACCAGCTTTGCTAATGTCTTTAGTATTTAATAGTACAATAAATGATATGGTAATTAACCAGCGTGTGAGTGTTTAAACATCAACTCAAGATACATAAGCTGAATTAATTTACGTTATGTAACGTTAATTAATGTAATTTACGTACGTTATGTAACATTTTTAGTAAGTTATTTGAGTTTCCGTTTTTGATTTTCATTGCACTTCTCTCAGTATTCTATGTGTATCGGAGGAGTGCCACTTTTAGGGCATTATTTTTACTACAAAGATCTATTTTTGAATATTTAAAAAGCCCTAACTTTCAACTATGTTATACCCAGCAAAGGATACAGAGGTATTACACTCTTGGCCAGACAAGATGTCATGACAACAATGTATTTTCATCATTTTTGTGTTCTCTTATATGCAATGACGTTTTTCAAATTAATTTGATACCGTGCCTGCTTTGATCTTGTTTCTGGATGTAAAAGTGAACAATTATTATTATATAATAATTAATAATACAATTATTTGGGTCCCCTGTGTGATTTGGATTTTGGTACACTCTTTGGGGTGCTTTGTTGGTAGTTAGATAAATTACTTGAATTTTCTTAACATGTAAATTTTTTTTAAATATTTGCAACCTGGTTAAATAAGCATGACAATAAATCATGTTTAAATCAAAGTCAACCTCATTATAACTTGGCCCGATTAAAAGAAATCACATTTAAAAAAAATCACTTGAGATCAATTTATGAATAAATAAATAATTTATGAATTAAATTGAAATAAAATAAAATAAAACACTCCATTCTTTTTCTAAGCCGCCTAATCCCATTTAGGGTCACGGGCAGGCTGGCGCCCATCTCAGCCGACTCTGAGTGAGGGCACGGTACACCCTGGACAGCTCGCCAGGCCATCGCAAAAAATATAATAAAATAAATAAAATTGTGCCAATCAATGGTTTTTAAATTTAAGTGAATTATCTCCATGACCTAATTCAGTAACTTATGTGGCATGAGGGGAGTCTTATAGTTCAGGCAGAGTAAGGCCAAAAACTTAACTTTTATATGTATACATCAGCAAGATGCATTCTACACATACCCTGTATCGCTTATATAGCTGTGGGGTGCTCTGGGAGCTGCATTAAAGCAAGCACCACTTCACTGGCAAAACATAATTCTGCATTTTATGTTGGATATTTGCTTAACTTAAATATTGTACATGAACAAAAAAAAAAAAAAGAAAAAAAAAAAAAAAAAAAAAAAACAAA
>JBCNYG010000004.1:19649300-19663325 GCA_039654305.1 Porochilus rendahli | reverse complement strand
CCGGAAGAGCTGGAGGAAGTGTCTGGGGTGAAGGAAGTCTGGGCATCCCTGCTTAGACTGCTGCCTCCGCGACCCAGAGAGATAAGCGGAAGAAGATGATGATGATGATGATGATGATGATGTTCTTATATTTTTTCTTTTTTTTACCCAAACACCTTTTGTGTGTGATTTTTTTCCCTACATAATTTATTAAACCCAATATCTGTATTGTGTGGTAAACCTCTGCGGCGTTATCGTTTACTTTCTAAAAGCTTTAAGGCTAAAGATTATTTATTCTATATGTCAGTCAGTCAGTCAGTCAGTAAATCATCTTCTTCCACTTGATCCGGGGTCGGGTCTCAGGGGTAGCAGCTTAAGCAGTGAGGTCCGGATGCCCCCTCTGTAGCCACTTCCTCCAGCAATTCCGGGTGGACACCGAGCGTTCCCAGACCAGCTGAGAGACATAGTCCGTCCAAGGTGTTCTGGGTCATATCATATATTTTAAGTAATTTTCATTTGGCGGTAATCTCTTATATATTAGAGGCAAATGTTCTTCTGGCCAGTACTGGCTACTGAGCTCAAAAGCTCAATAAAGAGTTCCTGACTTGTGTCTAGCTGAATAAACATTCAGAAATATTGAAAACTATTATTGTGAACTATTAAATCACATAAAACACGCAAAAAAATCGCATATACTGTAAAACCCCTAGCTCGTACAACCGTTTGTATAACCTGCATGCACTGAATTAATCCAACATGTGGTCTGGTGAATATTTACCCTTTTTTTTTCAATGGGCAGGCCTATTTGCCTTCATGCCCTGTCCAATCATTTAACAAGCATCATTCCAAACCAAATGGCTAGAAACAAACAGGACACAGGAAATACAGACTGATAATGCATCCTGGGATAATCATGCTACCTAGCTTGAATACTAAAGATGTGAACAGCAGATGGTCAGACGATAGACAGTAATGACCACGTTGCACTGAGTCATTTTTGTGCTTTGTTTGAGTGTGTGTGTGTGTGTGTGTGTGTGTGTGTGTGTGTGTGTGTGTGTGTGTGTGTGTGTGCATTGATCCCCTCAATGTATTTATTTTTCTATTGTGTCTCCATAAACACATTCGGATGTGTGTTTGAATTTAAACCAGTGTTGACAGTGCCACTGTTTTCTTCATGTAAAATCTTAATATAGTTTATTATGTGAGTATGTTCAACTCATATAGCCAGTAAGGGATCTCTACTTACTCTAATAAAAAAAAAAAGACAGGAGGAATAGATAATGACAAGAGATGTGGCAAGTAATCAATTTGATTTGTTTAAAAATGAAAAGAATTAATTATGGGAGACCTTCAAAATAGAGAAATCATGTTGTACTTTGTTTAGATAGATAGATAGATAGATAGATAGATAGATAGATAGATAGATAGATAGATAGATAGATAGATAGATACTGTTGTTGATGGCCTGGCGAGCTGTCCAGGGTGTCTTCTGCTCTCGCCCAGAGTCGGCTGAGATGGGCAGCAGCCTCCCCGCGACCCTATTTATGATTAATCAGTTCAGAAAATGAAGGAATGAATGAAACATAATGTGTACATGAATTATTAGACTTTGTTCATTATGTGATTATCTGTGAACCAGCCCTTGTTGTTTGGTCTTTGGAGCTTATTAGGAAAGAAGCCTATTCGACTTCTGCACCGTGCTATTGTGTCATCAGATACGTTGTAGCTAAATTGAATTGTATCGATCCACCGTTAAACTAGGGATAAATTATTGAATACCCTGCTACTTTCAGAAATCACAGTAATAATTAACTGCCTAATGGGCTCAAGGGTCAGACACTGAACAGTGCAAAGGACACTTCAGAAAATGGAAATTTAAACCTGTACGTCCCTGAAACTTCTTATTGAGTGTCTAACTGCACCTGAGAGCAAATAATGTTATCCACACAGTAGTGTGTGAAGTCAGCTTTTATTAGCCAGCTGCTAATTTAAATTTAGCACATGGCTGTTAGGTATTTTCACTTAAACGGCTCAGCGTAGCACTATATATTTTAACTTTTACATGTTATTAATTAGCTGCCAGTACCTGGATTTTTAGCTATTTATTAATTCTCCAGAAGTAGGTGGGGTTTTTTAGGTTGTTGATTTTTTAGCTAGTGTTTCCGTTATTGTGTAATAAAAGTCAGTGATTTGCTTTCAACTTTGCATAGTACATGCATAAACATGACAAATATAATCTGTATGAGTTTTCAAAACATATAAATTCGTCTGATTTAAGTTTTTTTATATTTACAAACATAAATACAAAGCCAATATATTCACGTTAGAAGGATACTACTTATGTCATTATGGCTAAATCTATTGTCTTTTTTGATTTATATAGGGAGAGTGGCTATGCTTAAACTGCCAGACTCAAAGAGCCCTATCTGTTAACCTTGGAGACATGGGACAAATTCCGACGCCATTACCAACATCTGGATCTGATTCAGCAGAAATCCACACGATCAAAGTATCAGAAGGTGTTTACTCCACTGAAACTCCTACTGTCCTCAAACCAACAACTGAAAAACAAACAATGGCCTCAAAAGTACAAAATGTGGAATCTGTTGCTGTAGTTTGTGAGTCTATGAAGACTAAAGGTGATAAACTGGTTGCAGATACTGACAAAACAGATGCATTGGGATGTATACCTCCAAAAATTCTTGAGAAAGCGAAGAAATGGAGTACAGAAGAACCCCTTCAGCATGTCAGCTCTCAGGAAGCAGCGATAGTCCAGATAGAATCAAAAGCATCACCCACTGAAACTGTGACCAAAACAATTGAGGTAAAAAGTGAAACTGTACAATCTATGGACAGTACAAAAGATGAACCAATACAGGCAAGAGAATCAACAAACATGATAAAGCCTCTGACTGATAAAGCCTCGCTTGAATTGAAGGAGACTTGTGAATTTACATCTATGGTAATGTCTACAAAAATATTACAAGTAATACATTTGTTTTTAAATAAAACCTATTTAGTCATGACATTATTTATGAATTAATATTAACTTCTCCTTCTTCTGTTTTTATTTTATTTATTTTTTTTTTTACAGACGGCAGAATTTGCAAAGGATTCTGCGTTCCCAGATAATCTTATCCAGAATACAGAGCATGTGATTCAGTTAATGATTACTCCTACTACACCCTGTGAGTGTGAAAGCATTGTACTACAGGAATCAGAGGACAATGCAAACAACTTGAATGTGAATGATAAAAACAATGCACATGGACATAATATATTTCCAGTTTCACCTGAATCATACAGTTCTTCTGAGGAAGAGCTGAAAGAAATTCAGAAGGCTAGTGAAACTCTTCTAAAGGAAACTGCAACGGAACTGGCTCTTATTAAACAAGCAGTATGTACAAAGCTGGCTTCTGATTCTGGAGATGAAGAGTTCGTTGAAACACAGCAATCAAGGGCAGATGAGGAATCATCACCAAGTGATCATCAACTATACATCATAAAACAGACCGGAGAAAAAGACCAGCAGATTCTGCATGAAGCCAGTGATGCAGATACTTTAGTTAGTGTCCATGAAGCTGAAAGAACCATACAGCAAATTAATGTTCCTGAAAAAAGTGCTGAGGGTTGCCTCTTGTCTCAGGAACAAGAAGTGCAAGCCAGTCCTGTCTATAAAACAGTAAAAACCTTTCCCCTTAATGATAATCAAAAGGAACAAGACACAGACCTAAACAGCACACAAGCTATTTCTGTACGACAGAATGTTCCCGTCAGTCCGAATTCAGAAGAGAGTTTATCTGAAGAGATGTTTAAAGATGGTATATCTTCCGGTATGAAAGCATCCCACATCACATCAGATTCCACGTCACCTACATCACTGTCCTCACTTGGCGAAGAAAGTGATAGCAGTCCATATCACAAAAAGGACAGTTTAGAGGGCAAGCAACAACGAAAAGTTAAACATAGGCAAGGTCAACCCGTTCAAGCTATAGCAGACTCCTCTGGGGAGGAAGAGATACTGGAGGGAGGAGATCAGCTTATAGGACAGGACATTCAGAGGGGAACTGATCAGAGGCAGTTCAAAAAGACTTATAAAACATCCGACAAAGAAAAAGACAAATTGGCAGACCAGCCACCAAATGAATACTCTCAGATGGAGTGTATTTCGCAAACTGATCAAGTATTGCATGTTTCAGAAATAAAAACAAATGAGACATATTCTTACTCAAACATATCACCAAGTACAGAGTCAGAACAAGAAAATGTTTTTAGCTCCCAACTTCCGCCGAAGGATGTAATCCATGGTGTTGGTAAGAGACAATTAAAGAGTGCTGACGAGGCCTATGAAGAATTTATGCAGAAAGCTCAAGAGCTCAAAGCTATGACAAAGAAAATCACTCCGCCAGATATTGAGCCACTGTATGGAGGCATGTTAATAGAGGACTACGTTTATGACTCACTAGTAGAAGAACCAGCACAGGCTACAGCAATTGATCATAATACTGCCGTAGATGAATACTTAACTAATATGTCTGTTCCAGACACAGTAAGAAAGCTTAGAACACCCGAGGAGGTTTATGAGGAGATTCAGAAAAATAGAGATCTCATGTTTAAAGACCAAATGATTGAACATGCACAGGTAAACAAATCAGTTCCTCACAGGGATTCTTCTATGACTGGTGTGACTGATTCGTGTTATGTGAATATATCCGAAGATTATGAGTTTACAAAACAGCAAGATGACAATTGGCAGTGGTATGCTGAAACCGCATCTGATGAACTGCTGAATAGGGAAAAAGAATTGACACCAGGAACAAGTTCTACGCAATCAACTCCTCTATCACCAGTATCCCCTTTGTCTTCATCTGAGCCTTTGTGTGATTCTGCTGAAGTAATACAAATTCCCTCAAGTGGAGAAGAGGACAATGACAAGTATGAATTTTCAACTGAACCGATTGAGGTTATCGAGGCTGTGGGGTTCTGCAGGGCTGAGCTAACACCTCCACAAGCTCAGCCTGTAAAAAACATTCTTTATCCTATTCCTGACCTGAAAATTACTCAGTGTTCATCTGGTGAAGAGGAGGCTGAGGATGAAGAAAGCATCACACAAAAGCACGAAATAGTGATATCGAATGATATTGCTAAATCCAATAACGGAACAGAGGGAGCTTTAGAATTTGAAGAAACTTCAGTAGACATAGGGCACAGTACGGGAGAATCAGTAGAGCCTGAGCCCACGTCTGTTTTATGTGAAGTTCTAGTTTCAAAATCGGTACTCGGACAGGTGTCACCTGCTTCTGCTTGGGATTCACAAGTACCTCCTTTATCTCCAATGAATGCATCCTTGGATTCAACTGCAATTTCCGCATCCCTTACAAACCAGCCTGCAGTGCAAGCCTCCATTTCACTAAAAGCCAATGTTGCTCAAAGTTCAACAACTCTTGAATCTGATCCTGCAAAAGTTATAATTTCAACGGCTCAATTAGTATCAAAACCAGCTCCTCAGGATTCCGTGCAACCTACTCCCTTAAGTAACATTTCTATTGAAGAAATTGTTTGCCCCTCCGAAGTTCCTGCATCTACCCAACAAACCATAGAACTCTCAAAAGCTCCAAGTCTCCCTGGTGTGTCTGATATTAAACCACCATTAGTTCCAAAGCCAACACTTACTTCTTCCCTAGCAGATACTGTTCCAGAATCATCAGTGATTCCAGATCAATCCCAAGTCACTCGGCCTGTAGATGTTTTAATTTCCAAGCAACCACAAGCTCCAAAACCAGATTTCACCTCAAAGACTACCTCAGATGCCATTATTGTTACTATAGAAGACGGAGTATCACAGCTTGATTCAATTACACAGAATGTACTTTCAACGACAATTCTAGAATCGACTAACATGGTAGAATATTCTAGCTTTAAAGGAAAATCAACATCAACTTCAGTGTCCACACCTGAGCAAAGTGTCTCAAATCAAGCAATAAGTCCAGTGTCAGTATTATCTACAAACTCGTATTTCTCTTGTTCCACAACTACACCAGCGCATGTGTCACAATCTCCGACTGCATACACAACTTCAACGTTTGTGTCCAACGTTGTGTTCCCTACATCAGACTTCCCACTTCAAGCACCAACTTTAGACCCCACTCCTAGAAATGGCACTGGAGGAGAAAATACATCTCCCACCACTATTTTACATCCTCTTCCATATATTATTGAAATGCCAGATCCAATGCCTTTATCTTCACCGTATCCGATTCACAGTACAGGTGTGATATCTACTCTAACATACACTCCAGCTTTAACAAGCACCTCAAATATAGAAAAAGTCCATATTTCTGCCTCAACTGCAGTATCAACATGCTATTCAACAGACGGTCTCACTACAGTCCCACGTATACCTTTTGCACCATTTGTTTCTTCCTCATCCCATCATATTTGCTCAACCATTTCAGAGTCAACACCATCAAGTGCTTCAGTTAATATCCCCCCTGCTATTAAAATTCCTATTCCTTGTCAAGATGCAGACAAATCATTTGTGGAAGCAACAGCATCCCCTGAGATCTCTGATACAGTTTTACAAACCTTTCGGTCTGTTGAGCATGCTGCCACACATGTGTTCCCGACCATAAATACGACTGCAGTATTTGCAACTTCATCTTCTCTCCAGGCTCAGTCAATACTAATGGACACAAGGCCAAAGAAAGGAGATTTTCAACCTGCAATCGATGTCTCACAAATTGTGACTCCTGCTCTTCGGACAGGGCAAAGTACTGCTATCATTATTCCAAGTGTTGAAAATAAACCTTTGATCAAAGAAGAAGAAACATGGGATATCGTTGATGATACAACTGCAAGCTCTGTTCAACAAGTTAGAAGTTTACCTGTTGTGAGTGCATCCCCTGCTGTAAGTCCTGTTGTCTCTCCTCTTGTGAGACAAGAAACTAGCTTGGCTAAAGACTTAACCTCTGTATCACCACAACTTGAACCTAAAGTAGAAAATGTATACAGAGAAAGAACAGATAAACCAGTCATTGAATTCCCACCACCACCTGCAGCCTCACCTCCAGCTTTATCACTTGATAATTTATCTAATACATCCTTTAATCAACAGTCAGTGCTAGCCACTACCACTGAGTTTGTCAAAGGTATAGCCAGTCAAACACCTAGGCCATCAGTGAGCCAAGTTGCATCCACCATACACAAGTCACCTCCTCCAGTCCCACCTAAGCCATATTGTGTATCGGGAAGCTTAGTGTTCAGTCAGAAATCAAGTGTAAAACCACAAGCGATTTCTGAATCTGCAGTTACCAAAGTTGGCCATGCTGCAACTTTACCAAGAACAAAAGAACCTCCCAAGGCCCTTACATTGTCCTTGACTGCCCCCACTGATCATAAACACAATATTTCATCTCCAAAATCTCCCTTATCACCTAGATTTGCTAAAACTCTTGAGACATATGTAGTCATAACCTTGCCATCAGAACCAGGATCACCAGTGGAAGGTATTACGACCCAAGCTCCAGTACGAAGACCATCTCTACCAACACTTAAGCATCAGGGTTTTGCTATGGTATCCCCAATGTCTTCTTCATCTGTGATGAGTGCACCACTAACCATTGTTTCACAATCAGGAGTAGCGACCCCACCCAAAGTAATATCTGCCCCAATTTTGTCAGCACCACTTAGCCAAGGACAAATTGAGGATTGTGCTATAGATGCAAATCAAAAAGCAATGCAAGGTGGATCTATTATGACTTCGACAACAAATGTGACAGTTGCTTCAGCATCAAATGCGGTTTCGCTACAACATTCAGTAGCTCCAAGCCTTGCTTTTGTGCCCCAATCAGAAACCATGGCACAACCAATCAAAATACGTGAGGAAACAAACATTTACTGTTTTCCACCTGTGGCCACATTAGCACCAACAGTGGATTCCATATCCACTGTATCCACAGAGCCAAAAGTTCTGGCTGAAATTTCCAAGGTGATAGAACCCACATTCAGTACAGTCTTATCAGGAATTTCAGCTACAACTTCAAGCATAGTCTCAGTACCGTATTCAGTCACAACAAGCCTTGGGTTTGTACCCCAATTAGAGTCAGTTATACAACCAATCAAAAAGGAAACTCATGAGGGACAATCCATTTTCTTTGAACCCTCTATGAACAAAACGATATATCCTCCACCAACAGTGGTCTCCATACCCACTGTAACATCACCAGTTGTGGAGGAAATTCTAGACGTAAGTATAGAACCAGAAATGAGCACTGGGTCTACAGTGACCCAAATGCCAGCACCGAGTGTGTATTCAGTACCATATTCATTAACAGCAAGCCCTGCATTTGTGCCACAAATGGATACAAATACAGCAGTACCAAGCAAAAGCACAATTTATGAGGAAAACTCTATTTTTTCTGTATCACCCATGAACACAACATTATATCCTGCTGGGGTTTCTTTAACATCATCAGATACAGTGTTTACAGAATCGGTTGTTGCTGAAACTCCAGCCATGACCATAGACCCAAAAACAAAGTTGTCTACAGTGGTCACAGCTACAGAAATGTCTGCCACTCATTTCTCAACCCCTCAAACCGCTTATCAGTTAGTGGTACCTGCATCAGTATTAATACAAGAAATACCTGCAGAGTCAGCATCTTTAGCCTTTACAGTAGATATTACTCCAACATCCTTAAAGGAACCTTCAGTTCCACATTATGGCATGCAAGGGACTGAGGGACAAATAAGTCAAATGGTTTACCCAGCTCCTATAACAATAACCAAACTCCCATTGTCCTCATATAATCATGCTGTACAAATGCTGCAAATGGAAGACGAGGCTAGATCCACAAATGTTCCATCCTCAGACCGGATTCAACAGCATCAAATAGAGTTTCAATCAGAGCAAAAGGTGCCATCGATGTCTACATCAGCATATATTCCAACCGCACCAGTAACATTTACTCAATTAAAAAAATCAGCTGAGAGTCAAGAACTAAGCGGAACTGGTAAAGTGTTGGCCAGCATGAACCAGCTGTACTCCAAAATTGCAACAGCTGAACAGGACCAGTATGCGTTACCAACACTTTTAGCCCAAGTTGTCACGACTGAAGTCCAGAGAACTACTACAGTATCCGTGGTTCAAGAAAGACTACCTCTAGAACCCATTTCAGATGCAGCTTACAAACAAGCAACCCCTAAACAAAGTGGAAAAACACATTGTATCGATGATGTTGTAGATCTCACAACATTAAAGGTCAGTGTTTCAATGACTGACAAGGGAATGGATCTGTCAACCCCTGAGTCAAGTCTACAGTCTTTCTTATCTGATCCAAGCAATCGACAGATAACTGCTATACAGCCAGAAATTATAAACCTGAGTGCTGGGATAGCTCCTGCTACAACACTCTCCGTTGTCACAGACAATATCACTGTTGTTACATGCACTGCAACATTCACATACAACAATAACATTGCAGTTGACACCCCACCCAATTTACAAAGTGTTAATTCGACATCTCTGCCATTTAAAACGTACAAACCATTTGAACCTGTGGCACAAATAGTTTACACACCAGTAAATTCACAACCAAAACCAACAACCAATACAGAGATCCCCATTAACCTGTCATGTGGGCCTGCTGAAACCCCAGCACATTCGTATTTACCTCTTACAACGACCCCAATAATCGTCACACCTTCCAGTGTACCCAGTCATACGGAACCTTCTGCAGCTGGAGCTATTGATCTCACAATATCGAAGCAAAAGAAAACTATGTTGGCTGTTACTACATCCACTGGTGTAGTTACAAGTGTTGTTGAAGAGGATGTAACACCTGTGGATCTGACAGCAGGGAGGCGAACAGTGTGTTGTGACATCTTGTATAGACTTCCATTCACAGGGAGATGCAGAACACAGCCTCCAGGGACCACAACAGATCAACAGTTTGGCTTAAGTGATTATGACCAGTCGAATACCACGACACTGAGAGCTGAAGATCTCAGTAATATAAAAACATTAGAAATCAGTAAGTTCACACAAACTGCTATGTTCACAAAAAATGGATCTGTCAGCCAGAATGATGCACCAGAGATGGCAATTGATTTGACATCCACAAAAATGTCAAAAGGTCAGTATTACAGTGCATGGGTTTTTTTCTTCTTTTTTTAAAATGGGGTATCTTTAATTTTTGTGTCATGCTTCCATTTTTTTTATTTATTTTTTTTTTTTTGGGGGGGGGGTTAAATATATGAACAGGCTCTAATTATTTGCATTCATTTGTTCTTTTTCTTTGTTTATACAGATGCATGCATGTGCCTTCGTGTTCTCCCTCAGTGTTTTGGCTTTGCATCATGCTAGTATGACAAAAGTGATTTCTGCATGCGCTCTGGTTTCCTCTTTGCAGTCATTCTCATAAATAAATAAAAAAATACAGTGGCTTGCAAAAGTATTCGTACCCCTTGAACTTTTCCACATTTTGTCATGTTGCAACAACAAATGTAAATGTATTTTACTGGGATTTTATGTAATAGACCAGCACAAAGTGATGCATAATTGTAAAATGAAAGAAGAATGATACATGGCTTTCAAATGTTTTGGTAAAAAAAAAAAAATCTGAAAAGTGTGGTAAGCATTTCTGTCCACATCTAGAGACTGATATATTTGCCCCTTCTTTGCAAAATAGCTCAAAGTGTCCTTCAAATAGTTATTGTTATTGATTTATTTTTTCTCCTCTTGATATTGATATTTATCATTATTTTTTATTTATTTTATATTTATTATTATATATTATTATTATTATTATTGTTGCTGTTGCTGTTATTATTATTATTATTATTATTATTATTATTATTATTATTATTATTATTATTGTTATTATTATTGTTATTATTATTATTATTACTACATTTCACTCAATATGAATTATAAATAAAAAAAGCATACATACATCTTTATTACTGTTTGATTGATGTGACATTAATTTATTATGCATTATTATATTGTTGGAATTTTAAACATGAATATTTAAATAATTAAAGTTTTTATTAAAAGTTTTTACATTCATTTACGTTCCCACACTGTGCTTTAATGTTTGTGTCCGCAGTCCTGATGAACACACCCTGGAAGTTTATCAGCTTCTGGATGAACCTGAGCACTTGCTGAAGGTTATGAAGTGTTACTCAGTGAAATCAGGTCATATTTCATAACTTTCATACAGAAATGTTTATGTCATGTTCCACATCTTCACACGCCTGTTTCATCCCAGATTAACTATAAACGCTCTTTAGTATTATATTACTGTAATATAAACACTCCCAAAGTCACTTCCAGCGGCTGTGCGCACACGTACTGACACACGTACACACACGTACACACACGTACACACACGTACACACACGCATACACACGCACACACACGCACACACACACAGACACACACACACTGTAATTATTTTTGAGGGAACATCATCATTCATAATCAAATGAAATCTGGGAAAACACATTAACGACTGGGATCTCATCACACTGATGGATAAGTGGGTGTGTGTGTCAGTTATATCCTCATGACTCTTGAAACGTGTTTATGAATCTGTCACATGATCTTTAGGTTCAGGGAAAAACAATAATATTATTCATCATCAAAACAATGGACTCATCAGTATTAAAACGCTAAGGCTATAAAAAACTCTCCTCATTCCACTCTGCTCTGCCTTCAGTCCCATTCTTCTAGAATCTTTCTAGAATTTCTGCATGTCTTCATGGGTTCTATGTGAAACTGAACTGGGACTTTTTAACACCTTAAAACAAACCCCAAACTGTCTAAAAAAACAAAGTGTCTAAAAAACCTCAAACTGTCTAAAGAACCTCAAACTGTCTAAAGAAAAAAACAAACTTTTTAAAGAACCTCAAACTGTCTAAAGAACCTTAAACTGTCTAAAGAACCTCAAACTGTCTAAAGAACCTCAAACTGTATAAAGAACCTCAAACTGTCTAAAGAACCTCAAACTGTATAAAGAACCTCAAACTGTCTAAAGAACCTCAAACTGTCTAAAGAAAAAAACAAATTTTTAAAGAACCTCAAACTGTCTAAAGAACCTCAAACTGTCTAAAGAAAAAAACTAATTTTTAAAGAACCTCAAACTGTCTAAAGAACCTTAAACTGTCTAAAGAACCTCAAACTACTTAAAGAATTTCAAACTGTATAAGGAACCACAAACTATGTAAAGAACCTTAAACTGTACAAAAAAACTTTAACTTTATTAAGAACCTCAAACTGCTTAATGAATCTCAAACTACCAAAAGAACCTCAAACTGCTTAAACAACCTCAAAATGTATTAATAACCTCAAACTGTCTAAAGAACCTCAAACTGTGGCAACTGTGACATCACAAACACCTCGAAAATACGAACAGGAATTAGGCACTAGATCCAAAAGTGATGTCACAGTTTATAATTAATCCATCATTATGCAAAATACAAATGTGCCCTGAGATTTGGTTGGTGTAATTGAAAGGGGGTGGAGCCTATTTAGACTATAGAATCGATATATATTTTTTTATTCCATTTTTTATTCCCTTTAAACCAGGTTTGAGTGACTGATGTGTTCCAGAGGATTCTCATTAAAGGATGTTCATTAAATTAATCAGATGTATTTTTCTTCTTTGATATTCACCTGTCATGCTGTCGATACGTCGCTGACGATTCTGGCGTGTTTCTGTGATGCTCAGGAATTCCCATGGACTCTCTGAAGCTCGCTCTCGGCTCCGAGGTTTTCCGTGACTGCTACGAAGAAGATGGCCACGTGCTCCGTGTAGTGGGTGGAGCCCTACATGACTTCTTAAACAGCTTCAACGTCCTCCTTAAGCAGAGCGTCCCGCCCACAGCCGACGCATGCCGTCATGTGTGCCAAGCCTCTGTGCTGTGCTTGGACAAAGACCCGGGTCTCCTGAAAGCCTACTACTTCAACCCACACACGACCACCGAGCTCTTCTTTCCAGGTATCATTCAGGCGGCGGCTCACTTTCTGTACGGCATCAGCGTGGACGTCAAGATGGACCCAGAGCTGAAAGAGGGCGGGGCTTTGCATGACAATCATCGGCCCCACCTTCTATACTCCATTGCAGTAAGAGATGCAAGGAGCCTGACACCCAGCCCCATGAGGACGCACTCGTCCGGTCACATCACACTGTCACTACTCTACTCCACCTTCCCCTTCCACATCCTGTTAGATCAGGACATGGCGGTGCTGCAGATGGGAGACGGGCTGAGAAGGCGATTAGGACGTTGCAGGGAGGGGCAGAGGAGGTCAGTGTTTGAGGAGCACTTTGTCATAGTGATGCCTGAGATCCAGGCAGATTTCCAGGGAATCCTCACCATGCTGAACACACAGTTCATCCTACGGGTGAAGCATTACGGAGTTAGCCCCGCTGCTGGCTACGGGAAGGTAATACATTTCACGTCCTGAGATTTTCACCAGCGGTACCCTGGTTACGTTATTTATATTATGAATTCACAGATTCAGCCTAAACCATTACCTAATGTTCACTAAGCTTCACCTGGAAGCCACCCTGTTTGTCTGACATCATCATCAGCCCTCGCATCAATTCGCGTATTAACACACCATAAATCGTGTTTCAGACATTGTGTGTTATGTAACGGATTGCTCGGAGTGAGCCTGTGGGATGGTGTGAGGTGCTGTGAGATATTCCTCATGCTGACCCTCATCCAAGTGTAAAAACCCCATACAACAGATTCCACACCATTCGTATCTCACCAATCACAACACAAAAACACCCATGTTTACACACCAAACGCCTAAATATTCTCCATGCATAGGCCACACCCCTAGATTTTACAACATGGACATTCATATTGTGACCAATGAGAGGAAATTTTCTTTCCTTGGAAATAAAAGAGCGATTCAAATTCATTCATTAATTTTCCGAACCGCTTATTCCTAATTAGGGTCGTGGGGAGGCTGGCGCCCATCTCAGCCGACTCCGGGCGAGGGCGGGGTACACCCTGGACAGCTCGCCAGGCCA
>JBCNYG010000004.1:18828644-18839755 GCA_039654305.1 Porochilus rendahli | reverse complement strand
CGCTCCTACCGCAGAGAACGTATCTCACCCTGCACTGCACCTCATTCTCTCCGATCCTCTAGCACTGCCCCCCTAGTAGGTTCATCTATCAAGCTATCGACTTAGGTATACGCAGCCTGTGTCCAAGTAAACAAATTGCCTGCTGTGGTCCCTCGCTGGTCTAAACAACCAGAATTTTCCTCTGTATTTTTATTGTTGGACAATTTTATCTTACATCTTATTTTGCCATCTTGTTTAGGATTAAGTGGTTCAGAAAATGAATGAAGAAATTATTTACATAAAGGCGTATATAGATGTGCACATGCATGATGCTAATCATAATTATACACTTGTTTCATGTCACGTATATTTTACATTTATAATAAATTCTGTACTCGGGACTGAAATCAATCCGTCGTCTTGCCATTAACAGGTTTCCTCCCAGTAATCCAGAACTATTAAAAAGGGTTTAGTGAACATGAAAAGAGAAAACTATGATCTATCGAAACATGCAGGGCCGTTCTGACCGTTCTCAGGAGCGTCGGTTTAACAGAACAGCGCCGGCCGCACGGCTCCGTCAGGGTGCTCCGCCTACATCATTCCATTTCACACAACGTCCCATAAAGCCTGTAAGTAACTTTCAGTCAGTTATAATAATTATTCTTTATTATTAAATCAGTTTTATTGGTGTTTGCGTTATCGGGAATCATGCTGATATCATCCTCATTATAACTTTACGCTGTTACAAAATAGTAATTACTAATAATTCCTGGGAAAATTTCACACTTTTCTGTCTCGATGTAATAAAACAATAAAAGGTCCGATCTCATGTACGATACAGTACATCTGTTATAGCAGGTTATAAACTCAGCTTCAACATTTATAAGTAAATAAATTATTTTAGTTTTAAAGATGTGGTTTTGTAAACCTTAATGTAACTAATAACACTTTGAAACAAGTCCTATCATATACATTATGAAAACTCTATGTATTTATGATTAATGCCCTGCAACTTATTGGGTTCCGTAACATGGCTTCCCGCTGGGCTCACAGTTGAGCGACTCGCTTAGTCACATGCAGCATCCAGTGGTTTTCGGGATCAGTGGTTTCATCGTACACCACTAAAGTCTGAAAGGATTTTTATTAACAATTTTTATTAACAAGCTTGATGATAATGTATTTATTGTTATTTGTTTTATTTAGGTATAAAGGACACATTATGTATTTGTCTTTTTTTTTGTTTGTTTGTTTTTTTAGCCAAAGACTGGACATACATTATTGTGTGCGTGGTCGCTGTAGCGGTGCTGACGGTCGTGGGGATCTGTGCGTTTTGCTCATATTACCGACGCACACACATGCGTCAGTACATCCTGAAGCAGCTGAGAGTCCACGGAGCACAACGCTGAGGACCAAAAACAACCCTAGACACTACAGTTCTCACATGTTTAATGATACTACACTCAACTAATACTATTTCAATAGATTTCATTATTCTGGAATTCTGATCTTCAACATGAAAAAACACTAAGAATTTCCCCCGAATAACTTGGATCTCTAACTTAGAAAAATGGGTGTCTTTACACTGAGACTGTTGCTAGACCATGCTGTATACTCATGTTTATTCATATATTGGAGTAGTTATGGATATTAAAATGTGAACTTGAATATAAAGCTCAGGCCCACTGTTTGTACGAGTTAAAATATTCTTTGATACTCAAATATTCTAAAGAGTCAGATCAATAAAACCCAAACTGAACCTGGCAACCACTGAGGGTTTAAAATTATAAGTATGTGATTGATATAAAGGCCTCTGTATGACGTCTCGTTATTCAGGCTGTAATGTGGAAATGTTACCTGGGTGTTCTGAGGAATGTTCTTTGGGTTGATTGAGCTTCTGGACTCTGGAATCAGTACTTTACTGAGGAAACCTGCACCAAGACAGAAAAAGACAAAGTACACAGCACTCCCTGCTGGGCTTGCGGTTATACCACACATCAAGACTAAAGAATGATCTAGGTCCAGAATTTGACCTGGATCATCTCCAAAATCTAATTCATAATTCATATACTTTTTTAAAGTTCCTAACCAACAAACAAACAAACAAATAAACAAACAAACAAACACAAAGACATACAGCATCCTTGGTTTCTCAGAAGTCAAGATGGGCAGAGGTTCTCCAATCTGTGTAAGAGTGCCTAGAAAGATTGAGGAAAACTTTAAAAAGAATGATCACCTACAGTGCATAACATCAGCAAAAGTTTCAGTGAAACTGGAGATACCTCTGCGTGTAACGAACAAGGCCGAAGACCTTTATTGGATGCCCGTGGTCTTCGGGCCCTCAGACGAAACTGCATCACTTATCAGAATGACTGTGTCAGTGGGCTCATTTAATGATGTCATTGACACGGTCATACCAATGAGTGATGCAGTTCCGTTTACCGATGAGTAGCACACACACACAGAGAGAGAGAGAGCAAGAGAGAGAGAGAGAGAGAGAGAGAGAGAGAGAGAGAGAGACATACAGCAGCAAGAAGCGGTTCTACTCCGAGTTCCTCCTGGATGACGGAACTCCTCACCCATCTCTAAGGGAGAGACCTGCCACCCTGAGAAGGAAACTCATTTCAGCCGCTTCGGATCTTGTTCTTTCAGTCACTAACCAAAGCTTGCGACCATAGGTGAGGGTAGGAATGTAGATGGACTGGTAAAGTGAGAGCTTTGTCTTCTGGATCACCTCCCTCTTCACTACGACAGACCGGTACAAGCTCCGCTTTACAGCAGAGGCTGCACCGATCCACCTGTCGGATTACAAATGATTCGTCTTGCTTCACTTCTCTGCAATGGCCTGGTAAGCTGTCCAGGGTGTAACGTGCCCTCACCCAGAGTTGGCTTTGACGGGCACCAGCCTCAAGTGGTTCAGAAAATGAATGAATGAACGTGAAAAAAAATTTTTTGCCAAGAAATAGCAGTTTGTGAGGATGGGTAATTCCTATTCAGAGCGTTTGGACATTGCTTGTGGTGTTCCTCAGGGGTCAGTATTAGAACCAAATATATATGTCTATATAACTGACATGCAAGATTTCAGAGTTATTCAAATTTGTGTTGTTTACAGAGGATACAAATCTGTTCCTTTCTGGCGGAAATTTACAGCAACTACTGCAGGTATCACTGAAGAAATCAAAGTTGTGTTTTGAGACAAATAAATTATCATTGAAAAAAAATAATACTACTTGGAAAGTATATAATGAATACACGGGTACAGATACAAATTGAAGGGGTTGAAAGTGAAAGGGTTGATGAAAACACATTTCTTGGGGTAATTATAGAACCACCTGGAAATCACACATTAAATATATAAACTATCAAGCTGCATGTCAGTATCAAACAAAGCAAAGCAGGTTAGATTATAAATCACTCCCCATTCTATACTGTTCACTGGAGAAACAATTAGATTCTTAAATTCACATTTAATTCTCCAGCAAAGAGCAATACGAATCATAACGCTGTCAGATATAAAAGCACAAGCATGACCGTGTGATGTCCATGTTGCTGTATGTACTTTACGGGAGAAGAGAAATAAACTCATAGGTTCTGGGTGATATTCTTTAACAGGTTTCAATGAATACACTTTATTGATAAACCTATTAAGAAGAACTGCAGGGTTCATTAAAGGCAGGTAAACATATAGATTAGTGCACACCAGAGAAAAGATCACTATTTCAGCTTCCCAAAGTAAAAAATACACACATTTCGATCTGTTTACATGGCGTTATGGCACGAAGAAGAGAAAAAAAATAACTGTGGACACTGATTCCCAGTGATAACCGATAAACAACACATGTATATAATTTCAGCCAATCCTGGATAGGACTGAATGTGACATCGATCAGGCTTAGCCTTATAAGCTGATAGACTGTGTGCACTGTGCCATTCGTGCACCTTCTACATCAGATCATTGCTTCCAGCACCGTTCTAGCACAGTCCTGCGTTAGCTTCATGTCAAGCCTCGTATTTCAGAAGTGGAGAGCCAGCAGCTCTCTCTCTCTCTCTCTCTCTCTCTCTCTCAGGTAAGCCATACTGCGCCTGATAACTGAATACGTATGTTAATAGGTGTAACTGTATAAATTAAATTAACGAGTCAATAATCCTCCTTTTAATTTGCATCACACAAAGATCAGAAATCAAGCAAAGCGCTGCATTTGTGCCAAACAGCACACCCCTTAACAAGAGGTGCACTCATGAAGACGCAGCACCATTATTACACCCTATAGAAGTACATAGAGAGCAATGGACAATTTAGGGATCAAAGCTTGGCGCAAGTCGCTGGAGAGAGAGTGGAAGAAATCTAAATACATGAAAATGCAAACCTGCTCATGGTACTGGAGTTCGCTCACCTTCTTTTGGGAAAAACCCCCACGAACAATCCGCTGGGTGATTTTAGTCTGAGTGAAACACTCTCATTCACACACACTCTCTCTCTCTCTCTCTCTCTCTCTCGCTCTCTCTCTCTCTCTTAAAAATACAGGCTTTTATTCTTTGGGAAGCAAAAACCAATCACTCCTACGGTGTGCGCTAAACTACAAGTGTTTAATCCTTTTAATAAACAATACGCATTTCCAAAAATCAAGCGTTCATCAGCCAATCACAGCCCGGCACTACTGACATCATACAAGAAAAAAAACTGCTTTTATGACAAACCACAAAGAACATGAAGAAAAAGAGGAAAAAAACAGCCAGGGGGGCAATGCAAAAAGAGAAAAAAAAAGCTTACATTCTCTTTCTCTCTCACACACACACACACACACACACACACACACACAGCGTTATCATGATCCTGTTGCTCCAAGTCCTCATTAGTTTACTGGTAAATACGACTCCAAACACCTTCTACATTTCATTCTCTCTAAAGGATTGAGGGCAGACCAGGGGACTGTGGACAATTAATAATACAAGAGAAATGTGTTCTGGAGGGGGTGGGGCTTATTGGGCATCCCCTGTCTTCACTTCCTCGTACTGGGGCTCCTCCTCCTTCTCCTCCTCTTTACCGCCATCATCGTCCGTTCGTGAATTTGGTACCCAGAGGCCCGAGTCGATGCAGCGCTTCATGTGGTACTTCGCCTCCTACACACACACACACACAAAGAGAGAGAGAGAGAGAGAGAGAGAGAGAGAAAGAGAGAGAGAGAAAGAGAGAGAGAGAGAGAGAGAGAAAGAGAGAGAGAGAGGGAGAGAGAGAGCTTTCAAACACCATTAATGGCCCATCTTTCTCCTTTATTGTTTTCCAGGAAACTCCTCTGGGGCGTTTTTGCACCCTGCATCAGCAGACATTCCTCAGTCTGTGCGCCACCCCAGAACAATAACTCACATAAATTAGCATATCAAAAGAACATAAGAGAGCCAGGAAATTTAGGTCATGTTTCATGGGAATTACAATTTTGCCAGTCTGCAAGTAATAATACTAGTTACCTCAAAAAACCCAGGTTAAACATGAAGAAAAAAAAATCCTTTTTTTTTAAATTAATGAACGAATCAGATAAAATGCATGCTAAGATTTTTAAAAGCCTCATAATGGCTTTCTGATTAAATGACAGGTAGGATTGGACAAAAATATATATATATTTTTTTTTTCTGTTCTGCTTTTTTGCTTTTTGTAAACTAAGGCTCACATGAACCAATCAGAAAGGCTGCACCTGCGCAAATAAAGGCATTCCTACTAGCCACTGCTGCACAGGTGATCACTCTCTAACTGTCCTTTCCTGTGAACTAAATATATAACTTAATAAACGTGAAATATATAAATATATATATATATATATGTGTGTGTTTGTAAGTCTAAAATTAGAAGTTACTAATGTCCATATAAAGAGGCACTAAATGAATCCTGTCAGTGAGTAATATGAGTAAAATGTACAGTATTATAAATATGATAAACAGTAGAATGGTAATGTAGAACGCATTAGTGTATCAGTCTCTCACTGAACGCGCTCCTGTGACTGATCAGCAGGTTGTGAAGCGGGTGGGAGGTATTGTTCAATTTTGTCTTCATTCCAGCATTCGCTTTTCCGACGCTATCGTCAGAGAGTCCAGCTCCATCCCCACGACGTCACTGGCCATGCGGATCAGTTTGTTCAGTTTGTTTGTGTCTGCAACCCCTCAGCCTGCTGTCCCAGCATGCAACAGCATAGAGGATAGCTCTGGCCACAACAGACTCATAAAACATCCTGAGAGGTGTTCGGCAGATATTAAACGACCTTAGCCGCCTCAAAAAAGACACGGCTCTGACCCTTTTTGTAAAGTGTTGTAGTGTTCCTAATAAATCCAGTTTATTGTCAATATGAACTCTGAGGTATTTGTAATCCTCCAACATTTCCACATTGACACCATGTTTTCGACCTCCTAAAATCCACAGTCAGTTCCTTGGTCTTGTTCACATTAAGTTGCAGATGATTCAGCTAACACCATGTGAAGAAGGAATCCACGGCAGTACCGCACAAGGTTTGACAGTGTGGTGTCCATGGTGACATGGTTGAAGTCACGCGAGATCACAATGAAAGCACTTTGGGGTTGAGTCTGTAACTGTTCTATGCTTGCATGTCAGCTCGTCCATCAAGTTCGCCAGTGACCCAACGTTCCCCATTATTAAAGACGGGAGACACGACTTTTACCTTTTCCTCTCTGTAAGACTTCATTGTCTCGCTGCCTCCCTCTTTCTCCTCTTCTGTCCTCCTGCTCTGCATCCCCAATGTGTTTTTCTCCAGATTTCAGTCGGTTAGTCTGTGGGTCTGCCCACTAGTCCCGCCGGCTTCAGGGCAATCGGCTGATCCCTCAAGTAAACAAAGCAAGCGTTGTGTTGTTGCTGCGCTGCAGTCCTAACTCTCCATGAAAGTAAAAGTACAAAAACTTTCTCAACCCACATACTGAGAGGGCAGCTACTTATGAACAGTAAAATATAAGTACAAGAAAAAAAGTTAAAGCAAGCAAGAAAAAAAGAGTTAAAAGTAGTGAGGTCCTGCCGTAGGACTTAGTCATGTCTGTCTGTTTTGAGCCGCTCTCTCCTCTCCTTTGTGTGTCTTTGATTACAGGCTCCGCCCTCATTAACCTCACCTGCTCCCAATCCCCGCCGGAAGATAAAAGGGGGCCGCTTACCTTGTTCTGGTCACCAGATCATCTTGGGCTATCATTGCGAGAGACTTGAGCTGTCAAAGTGAGTGACTTGTTGCCTGCTTTGAGAAAAGTGCTTCTCGCACCGCGCCACGATCCAGCCGATATCCATAGAGTGTTCATGTTCCACGTTTGCTTGTTATTCAATAAACGATCCTTGTTTGCACTTTAACCTGATTGTATCGTCTCGGTCCTGCATTTGGGTCTATCGGTTCTTGGTACCACCGTAACAATGGGAAGGCAGGAGCATCTGAAAAGGTTGCATACCTGTTAACGCATGCACACTTGTTGGTGGTGTTGCTCACCAGGCTTGGGGGTAAGGTCATTTCTGAGTGGAGAGGAAAGTACAGCTGAATACAGGGGAGCTCTTGGTGTGCATGCAATCAGATCTTTTCTTCTTAATATTCAGTGAACTCAAATTGAAAAGGTAAAATCCTAGCATCACTTCAAAACCGCAAACAGTCTGAGTAAAGCAAAGATGTTGATCAGGTTCTAAGTCGACCTTAGTAAGTTAATACTTTTTCTGCCTGAGTACAGGTCACAGTGACTCATGTCAGACGATGCTGCCTATTTGCACCTCCGGAGTGAGTCGACAGGATCATTCTCCATTCTCATCAAGCGAAAATGCATTTCAAACTACCCTTAAGGGTCAAAGCAGGGCTGGTTTGCGTAGCTGATTAGCATTCACTTCAGGTGATAGAGAGAGAATAGCAATAGATGTACCTTCGACTTGCGTTCCTGCTCTGATTGACAGGTAGAGAAATGTTGCCCCGTGTCTGACCCTGACTTCTATTTCAGCATGGATCTCTTTCTCACTTTTATAATCTGAATCATTTGGCCTGGAGGAACAGAAGTGCTTTTGTGTGAAAGGCTGCATTTAAGAAAATGCTGCTATATTAAGTTTCATTACAATTTTGTACTTTTTTGCAAAAAAAAACTTTGTTGAAATGTATTTTTGGCAATGTAATTATCCCCTGACCAGTGCAGCACAAAGAGTAACTGAAGTGTCTTTTGTCTTGAATTAAGCGGCTAATTATAAGCTGAACAAGCGTATTAAATGATACGGGTCACTAGGAAAGGCCAGACCAAGTAATTACAGCAGGCAAAATATGTGGAGGGAGAGGTTGTTGTTTTTTTTTTTGTTTTTTTAATTTTTTTTTTTTTTTTAAACCCACCCTCCATCTTACCCAAGCTGTGTCCTTCATTTTTGGATTTTTTTTCTTGCCTAGGAGAAACATATGTTGCAATGAGTGAAGCTTTAATTTTTCACATGTCCTAGTTCATCATGCTCCCTGGGGACGACCAGCTCACTGAACACTGGCAGAGTTTGTAATCAGTGTTGTCCAAAAGTGCTAAAAGACAGGAGATGAATAAGTGATGTATCAAGTGATGCTGATCTTCTCGCTGCAGCACGTCAGGCATATGTTCCCCAATCGTTTTTATTGTTGCTCTGCATCTCCGCATTAGCTGTTCATTCTTAATCTTCTATCCCACTAAATCATTCATCTTACTGTCTTTCCCTCCACTGCCACCTCCTCTCTCTCTCTCTCTCTCTCTCTCTCTCTCTCTCGCTCTCGCTCTTGCTCGTGTTCTCTCGCTTTCTCTCTCTCACCAGCTTAATTAAGTGAGTAATTCTGCTTGCATTTCCTCTGGGTTTTAAAAGCAGGATGGGAAATTGATTCCAGCCCTTTATTTCAAGAGATTTGGCGAGAAAACAAAAACATCAATAAAAGCTTCCAGCCACTCTGTATATAGCTCTTTTAAATCCCACAAACAAGCTAAGGTTTACATCTTGTAAATGGCCCGAGAATATTCACAAGCGTGCTTCTGAAGGCTTTGTGTAACTACGAGTAATATAGTTATGTAACGGTCTAAGTTCTGTCTCAGCATTATGCATACAGTAAGAGTAGTACATTCTTAATGGCAGCGTTCGTTGGTCTGAATAACACCTGCATCAGCCGTGCTGAGTTTTGAGTGGGTTTTGTTGTCATTATTCCATATGTTATAAAAAATTGAACAAAATACATGTTCAGGACACGTAACAATAAAGCAGCATAAAGGACTACAGGAAAAGCACATACATAACAGAAGTGGCTCAGTGGGTAAGGCTCAGGGTTACTGATCAGAAGATCGAGGGTTCAAGCTAGTACCACCGAGCTGCCACTGTTGGACCCTTTGAGTAGAACCCTTAACCCTCAGTTGCTCAGTTGTATGAAAGTGACAAATGTAGGTCACTCTGGATAAGGGTGTAAATGTAAATATAAACATGTGGCATGAGTGCTAAGTATTCAATGAATGCTATATAGAATGATGGAGAAGTATTGGATAGGAGATACATTGGCGTAGCTTCTCAATCATTCAGTTCACGATAATCATGAAATGCTTGAGTCGAGGCAACTGGACGTCTTTTTTAATGTTTTTTTTTTTACTTGTTTATTTTTATTTGCTTGTTTGTTTGTTTTTGTTTTTTTTTTTTTGAAGACATTTTGCTTTTAATCCAAAAAGCTTCTTCAGTTAGAAGATCTGGTGGAAAGTTTTAGCCTCATATCTGCTGAGGACAAACTCTCAAGTCAACAGCAATTCACTCCCCCCCCCTATCCATTCCATTGCTCGTTAGGGTCCTTTGTCCACTAGTGCTGTTGACCTGGTCTTGGTTTAACATGCTGTGCAGTCCTGCAGATATCCAAACTGTGCCTTTGTCAAATCAGCCAAGAAATCCAGAAGTTACAACACGGCATCCAACAGAGAGGAGAAGAAGAGCAGGGGCAAAAAATGTTGTCATTCCATATGTGTCAGAAATGTCTGAGAAACTTGAAGAAGGATTTTCTCTAAACATGACATTCCAGTAGATTTCAAACCCAACACCACCCTCAGACAAAAACTGGTTCACCCCAAGAACAAAACTTCCAGAGAGAAGCTGAGCGGCGTTGTGTACGCAGTCCAGTGCATCGAGGAGAGCTCAGACCTGTACAGAGGACAAACCAAACAACAACTGCACAACACAGGACAGCCACCTCTTCAGGTCATGACTCGGCGGTCCACCTACATCTCAAGGACAAGGGACACTCTTTTTGTCGAGGACAGCAACGTACAGATTATGGACAGGGAAGAGAGACGGTTTGAAAATGCCATCTACAGTATATGAAGAAGGAAAAAACAACAATCCCGAGGAGGTGGTTTGAGGTTTCACCTTTCAAGCACTTACAAGGCAGCTCTGGATCTCCTTCCCAAGGGGTTTCACTCCACTTCACACCTTAATTCAGGTGACCAAACGAGCCCATACAGACCAGGTAAACACCCCTAGTGGACAAAATATACCCTAATGGGAAATGGAATGTATAGAAGGGACAGTGATTTTTGTTTGACTTTAGTTTTTTTCCCCATCCTATAAAAGGCTATAACTTTCCACCAGATATCTAGTTGATGAAGCTTTTTGGATTAAAACAGAAACGACTTTAAAAAATAAATAAAAAATTCACACAATAAGAAGTCCAGTTGCCTCAACTCAAGCTTTTAGGATTATTGGATAGAATAAACCACTCCAAAAAAATCTATAAATTGGAGCGTCTATGCTATGACGCAGTTTGGGTAAAACGTGTCAGTGCCTTACAATAATACTGCCACGGAGGGCTGTATTCACAGTCAACATAAAGGAAATGGTACACTAATGGTATTATATATGAATGGGAAGATGGCAAGCATTGAAATAAGTATCTAAAGGGTCTAGTACTACAAAAAAATATCCAGTGAGCGGCAGTTCTGTGGGCGGAAATGCCTTGTTGATGCCAGAGGTCAGAGGAGAATGGCCGGACTGGTTCGAGCTGATAGAAAGGCAACAGTGACCCAAATAACCCCCTCTGTGTTTTTGCTGAGGTACACGTGCTTTGCGGTGGATGCCGGTGGTCCTGGTCCTCCTGATCCCTCTGCTCTGTGAGTCCGGTGGTCTGTCCTGGTGTGCTGGTGCTGGCTGGAGT
>JBCNYG010000004.1:18641172-18661476 GCA_039654305.1 Porochilus rendahli | reverse complement strand
TTTGGAACAGCCAATTAGCCTACTGTGCATGTTTTTGGACTGTGGGAGGAAACCGGAGTACCCGGAGGAAACCCACTACGCCGCCGTGTCGCCCCAGTCCTGTAATATCAGCTACCTAATAGCATTTGTTTCATTTATTTAGAAATGAATTGGTGAAATAAACTTTTAAGTGGCCCATCATCTGCCCTTTTAAAGTGAATTACAGGTCAACAGGTATCATCTTATTTTGGTAATCAAGAGTCTTACTTGTAATAATTGCCCTATCGCTACAGATGCAGTAGATACATTTTGGTTGAAGTATCTTTTAACTATACGTTTCTATTCCTCTTTATTCATTTCAGGGTTGGCGCCAAAGGAGTACTGGAGACCAGACATGGAGTACAACAGGACACAGTGTGAGCTGTGATTTCTTCAAAAGGGATGCAAGCATGATTCCTGACTGTGCAAGATTGGTATTCGTTCTCAGTCTTACTTTGTTCAGCAGCCTACATGCTGCATACCTGGGTGGAGATGGAGGAAATCAAGCACGGACACAGACAAGTCATGTTAAAGAGCAAAAAAAAGGCCGTCCTGCTGGCAGTTCTCTGTGGAGCAACCAGCCATCAAATGCCATTATGGACTCCACTGCGATACCAGTAACTACTCCAGCAAAAAGACAAAACTCTTGGTCAGCTACCCATAGCACCACTAGGCACTCATCACTTACCACCTTACTACCAACACTGGGGTCATTTCCCCCTTTAGCCCCGCAGGTCCAGAGAAAGGTATTCAAAGCTCCAGTGCAGTCAACAGCTACGGACCAATGGGGACCTGGAATAAGGCTTAGTGATGCCTGGGAATTGGGGAAGACCAAAGCAAGTGCTCGAAGATCAAATGACACAGGTCTGAAACAGAAGCAAACAAACCCACCGCCAACTATACAGGACGGTAGAGAAATGGTAGAGGAGTTCACCAAGAAACCACCTGACACGGGTACCAAACCCGCGGGAGGTAAATGTTTATTTTTATTAATTTAACAAATATTATTTACCGTGACTTACAATTCTGAGAAGATCCAATGCAAGCAAGGTATGGATTTCGTTCTACAACTATACAATAGTAGCAACGATGGGTTAAATTTTGAACCGATCGATCAATAGCACAAAGATTTAACTGGTAATCATCGATAGTCAGCTGCTTTTGATTTTTATGACCAACTCCGCAAAGCCTAATATGCTGATTTGCCTGCTCTGCCTCCAGTATCTTCAATCTGCCGTCAGTACACTGTAGCAGCGTAGCATGTTACAGTCTCACACGCCGCAGTGTACAATCAGTATTCCAGAGGCGCACAAGAGACATCAGTCTCAGCAAGTGGAGAAGGAGGGGGGGAGCATATAGTTCACGAAGACCCGCTTCTCTTTCCTCTAATTTCAGTTTCTGATTCATTTGAATATTTACAATGAATTAATAGCTGATGACAAGCTGTAACTCTTAGATTGGTTTATTGGCGTGCGCTAATGTACGCAAGCACTATTATGGTCAGGATTTGATCTGTGCTTAAAATGGGTCAGAATGAGTCTTATGTACCTAATTGATTAAGTTGAGATCACTAATCGAGCGCTGCCTTTATACAGATGGTGTGAAACTAGACTTGGTGCTCAGTCAGAGTACTGGTTTGGACAAAGTGCAAGACGGTCCCCATGAGAAGAATGATAGCATGGGTTCCTTAAAGGAAGAGGCACCCAGGCCAACTCCGGGATTAACTCCACTCGCTCTTATTCCAGGTAATTCTTAGCACTCACTCTCATTACACAGATGTCTGAATAACTGGAACAGAGTACACAGATCAAGCGTAATGGCACCATGTGCTCCATCCTTAGCTTAAAGAATAGAGCTGATTCAGACGTTTGGCCACTAAGCTTCCAATTTATGCACTAGATACCCACTGACCAATAATCAATAATCATTAATACATTATTTATTACTCTTAGGGGCATTATTTATTCATTTTTTTGTTTCTTTACTCCAACTCCTAATTTTACCAAAATACAGCTAATTGACTGGGATAAAGCTGTGATGTAACTGCTTAAAGTGTGCCACCTCATGGTTTTTAAATAGCTACACGAATGAGAACAGCACCAAGGTCAACGACTTCTAATCCGCACCGTGTATGAGAGACTGCGGGACCTATTTAATTCAGTCCTACTTCCGCAACCCTCACTGTAAAATAGGCCAACTAATTACCACGGCTAATGTTTTATGTCTTTCAACTCAAACTGTGTTCATCACAACGCTGACACATGCCTTGGGACATACGGATTTGTGTTTTAGTTTTTGAGTCACATTTTTCTTTTCTGAAAGGGTTCTCATGTGATTTGGTCAGCACATGACTTATAATTGGATCTATAACTGCAATGCATCATCCATTTGAGTAGAATACTCGTATCATAAGTCTGCCATGAAAAAATTTCTGAACGATGTGAGAAGTACAGAAGTTTCTAAATATTCCTTTAATGCATTTCCAGGCTTGCTTTCATTTAATGACTGGAACGATGACCTCACTGAATCCTCCTCCCAGCCTGACTGCAATATTGACACCACGGGGGTCTGCAACTCCTCCAACCCTCTCTGGAGCCTTGGTCTCCCGGACAACCTCTCCAGTTCCCTGACTCCTGCTTCCCCAGTGCCCCCTCCTGGGAATATGACCCCACCTCCTACTGTAATAATGACCCCTCCCCTTTTGGTGCCACTATTTTTAGACTGGAATGCTGCAAAGGCGACATGGGGCCTGGCGTGGGAGCTTCAGGTATATGGACTGGGTTGCGTTTTCTCCTTGGTGGCTGTGTTGTCGGCACTAAGTTTATTGTGCCTTCCTCTGTGCCAGCCATCTGGCTGTGCCAACTTCACACTTCTGCATCTCCTGCAGCTGCTTATTGGCTCAAGTCGGGCTTTCTGGCTTATCTATGACCCCTATGGGCAAAAAGAGCGCCTCCCTGTGGCCTGGGCACGGCTCCTGCATGAGGCTGGCTACCCATGTTTAACCGGAGCCTTTGGTATGTTGATTGTGCTACTTTCCCCTCAGCTACTTTCCCAGAATGCACTACGGCGGTGTATTTGCTTGCTGGCTGCACTCATGCTGCTTCACATGGCCACGGTTATGGGTACGGTTGGAATATTATGGATAGTCCCGTCCTTCCCTTTTATTTCTCTGCTGCCCCCTGCAGTTTTTCTCCTTCTCTCATGTCTCCTCTCCACTTCTTACTTGCTGCTCTACTGCTGTGCCCGCTTTGAGGCCAAACACATCTACAGGCTGAGGGAGAATTCCCCCGACCGTCAAGCGTGGCAGGCCAGCCAATGTCCTCTCAATGAGGCAGGTGTGTGGGAGCGGGCAGCAGGAATGGGACTGTTCTCAGCATTTTTCCTCCTGGCATGTGCAGGACTCAGGCTCTATGCTGTTCTGCATGCACTGGGACTTACTGGTGGTATGATGGGTCTCATGCCCTGGCCCTGGTGGGTCTTTCAGCTAAGCTGCAGAGTATGTGAAGCATGCGTTTGTCTCACACTAGCTCTCATCCTCACACACCCTCTCCTCTACTGTGGAGTAGCTCGCCCCAAACTAAGGCGTTGGAACTCGTGGCTCCACAAGTCTTCCACCAGAAACACAGGGATCACCAAACCCCAAATCCTGTCAAGTGGCTGGACCAGGAAGCCTGGTGAAACACTGCATGAAAGCATGTCACAGCATGAGATTGAGAGTGTGCCACTTTATACCCTAGCAGAGCTGCCTCTTGGAGAACCAGAAGGCCTGGACCTTAACTATCCCAGCAGTCCTCAGCTTGCCCCTGCGCAACATCCTAAAAACGGACTTTTCGCCTCTCACTCTTCCTTTTTTGGCCTGGACTGTGATTCTACTGTCGATCTGAGGCCTCCTTCTCCGATTGATTTGCGGCGAAGCATTGATGAAGCTCTAAACAGCGAGGCCCTGTTCCACCGCAGCCTGTTCAGCTCTTCCAGGCTGTCCCTTAGCACACGGGGGCCTCCAGACGGCCAGCCGTGCAGAGGATTACCTGCAGAACCATCCCTCTATCGCACTGCATCATGTGGGGATGTGGATTCGCCTTCTGCACCCTCACCAGCTGTACCACAGAGCAGCGGAGTATGGAAGGCTTCCAACTTCAGCTCCTTGCGTGGAGGAACGCGAAGTCATGGAGGTCCGACCTCTTTTTATACCAGCTTTTCCACTGGGCGTCACGCTCAGAAACAATACAGGGCTCTGGGCTCGATTTCGTCCAGAGAGCACTTGTATGATCAGCAACACATTCGTACACCAGCTGATGAACTGGCTGTGCAAGCTGAATTCATGAATGTCTGCAGACAGATAGATGCACTGAGTGTCTGCAGTGACACCATCGAACTGTAAGTTAATGGGACACATCAGGACTGAATGGAGTCTCTGCAGCAGTGAGGATTATCTTTTACACAAGTGCATGAGACCTAATTTTTTGGATTTTCTTTGGAGATGGAAAAGCTATCAAGCAAGTTTGTAAGAACTGATCAAGCAAGTTTGTATACGGAATGGAAAGGTACGGCAGGGGTTTTAGTGTGTACCTTTAAGAAAATGGACGTACTGAAAATAAAAATCTGAGTTCATACTGGAACAGATTTATGGTACCATAAAATGAACCAAGAGACAGGGAATTGATAGAGGGTTTATTTTCTGTAGTCACAGAATCAGGATTTCTTGATCAAAGGAAAAGGGATTCTGTGCCTTTTTTAATTGTCCTGCAAGCAACATGTTAAGCAATTTATTATAGTAATTTATACAATAGAAAATACCTAGTGTGCTCAAAAGAACTTTTAAATTGACTTTGATGGATATTGCTCCAGCACTGTACCTTCCTGCTGAGCTGAACATGGAACTATGTTCAAGTTAAAAGGCATGGTTACAGCTTGGACAGTTAGTTTGTTATAACTGTTATGCAACTTTACTGAAACAGGTGTTATTAGAACGGGAGGTAATATATTTATATGCATACAATACACGTGTTGACAAAATGTCAAGACAAGATGTGATTAAACAAGGAAGGAAGGGCTTTTTCTCCAGCAGCAATATGTCAACATATATAGCACTTTATTTTAGAGTGGCGTGTACTCAGGTGTGACACTACTTATAAGAAAAGAGATTTTCAAGACGAAAATTAATAAGGTTGATAAAGTTTATAATACCACTATAGCAACAGCAGGCAGTGCATGTATGGGGAAAAGAGTTGTGTAATTTTTGGTGTGTGTGTCCCCCAAATTATTTGTACTGAGTACCCCCAAACAAACAAACAAACAAAAACAAACAAAAAAAACTCTTCACCTAGTCATCTGTGTTATTATTATTACTATTATTATAAGTGCCAAGTCTGTGAAAGTGACAAGCTTTGCTTTTAGCACCATGTGTCTACTTTGTAGTGAATTAATGGATAAATAAAACAAAAAAAGTAAAAAAAAACCCTGATGTGTTGGCCAAATTAATAACAAATCTTTACCTGAACGTGTTGAGACCACCCTGTTATCATGATCAGATTTTATTGCAATGTTCCAGTCATAACCTGCAATGTAGTCTACACTCTAAATGCCAACACTGCCATCTAGAGGTGATGTGTAAATAAAGAAACGTAATGAGAGCCTTGTAGATCATAACCATCTTTATTAATGTGACTCTAGCACATCATAGTTGAGTGCACAGCTTTGGGCAGTACTCCTGTACAGCAGTAATACATGAGCAGAAAAAGCCTTGTCGTAATCAGTATTCATTAACTCTGCCTAGCGGTCAAACACCCAAAACTGCACTTTCCTTTCTTTATTTTTGGCTCTAATTGTGCTTTACACAGCTATAGAACAGAGATTTCTGTTTGGGATGCTCTGTCACTTTGTGTCAGATAAACTGTGGTCTTGTCACCCATTCAGTTCATGTGAGATCATCAGCTTTTCACTTTAGAAGAACATTGTTAAAAATAAGATAGTAACATTGAACATAATAAAGGAATAATAAAATAGATTTCTTTGAGCAGTTTTTTTTTTTGTCCAAAAGACTGTACAAATTTAGGGAACTGCCTGACTTGCCAGCAATCGCAGACAAAATAAGAGGACATGTTGTAAAGTAAACCTATTTTATACACACTAAAGTCAGACAATGACTCAGACAACAACACACATCCACACAAACAGAAGTGACACCTTCGTACAGGACGTTATTCCTGGGAATGGATTAAGTCTAATTTTCACTGTATAGCATACACAAAAATCACGTTTGGTATTACACTTGTATAGTGTACATGACTTACATTTGTAGTACATTACAATCCAAAACCCCAGAGGAGCTGGGACTCTTCCAGGAAATGGAAACTGTGCAGTGATATAGCAGTATGTCACAAATCTTCACACACGGATGACAAATGTTACTTGACTCAGATCTAAGTCAGCCATACTGGAACGTTTTCCATTACAGGGCAACGCTAGTAACACTTAGTAAACCTGCCTGTAAATCAGTGTGTCGTCCAACCCAGAAGCGAGTTCATTTGCCCAAAAATGTACTTTTGAAAATATTAAATTGAAATACTAAAATACAGTCCAAATCATAGAGCATCACTGGTACAGTATCATATTTCTACACTTTGCTTTCGTTCGTAAGGCGTACAGGTGGAATGGTTCTCTGATTGTAACTTAAGGCTATCCCTTATCTTCTAGATCTGTAATCCAAGCCTGTTGGAGACTGGAGAACCTAAACAGCAAACTAAATCAAGTGAAATGTGTACATTAACTTCACATTGAAACTTTATTAGCTTCCATACGCCATTGTCGTTTCTTTAGCCCAGACCCTGACAGTGAGGAACACACCAACCGGGAGCACAGCATTAAAGCTTATTGCTAGTAGGCAAATACAGAAGACATTCTACAGGAAGAATTTTGGTTACATTGGCCACAAGATAAAAAGCAGTGAGACTTATACTGTCCTGTAAAAAGAATATTACATAGAAGGGAAGCAGATTGTCATATGATGAGACAACAGAAACAAAAACACACAAACAAAAAAAAGTTGTTTTCACGCAATAGTGCGCAGCAATGTCCGTGTCTGTGTTACGAAGGTGCTCTGGATACCTGCACATCTGCTGCTGAACACATCTGGTCGTGAAAAACACCATTGTTTCTTCAGAGGAAGAAGACCAGGAGGAAGAAGGAAGGACAGGAGGAGGAATGTAGAAGAGATCGGATGAGATCAGTTGTGTGTGGTCACAACTCGGTTCGTGTGGCCTCTGCTGTCCCCCTCAGTATAACCGCTTCTCGTAACTACGTGAAAGAAAGTGCGTGATTAACATCCGGTGCATGAACACCAAACACATATCAGTGACTCAGAAATGTTAATATTACGTTTAAAGCATCCATCATGACCCTATTGTCTATAACAGCAAAGCAAAACATACATTACACGAATGTTACAATGATATCCTTCCCCCCCTTAACAAGCTTTCAACCATGTGAAACGGCTGCAGAGGAATTCGAGCAATCAGAAGTGGTCAAACACAACACGTTGTGTACATGACAACACATCAACAACTACTACCCAGCTACCGCACAGCTCAACCATGGCTCCGTGTCAGCTGTTTTCACACATCTGGCTGGAAATGACTGACTGTGGGTGTCGGCGTCTGTGTATTTCAACAGAATTTTATCTTATTTTATTTATTTATTTTTTTAAATGTTGGAGAAAAGAAGGTAGTATTTACATGTTAGATGTTTGATGCAGGTGACCTGGAGCTTGATCAGTGTTTCCCACATGCAGGTAATACTTGGGCATTGGTTCAAAAATACTAACAAGTGCCCAAGTATATTACTCCCATTTGTTTCCTTGGCTCAGGGTGAGCAGCGAGAGGGATTAGAAGGGCACAGCAGTAGCAACATCAACTAATGACACAGATGAAGTGAGGAGGTTTCTCTTTCATTGCTAGCTTGGACATTAATTACTTTATAAACTTCAACTAATGACCCCTTATAACCTGCATTATCTCTTTATGACCTGGCTAGATCAGAGAAAAACAATACTAGCCACAACTGACATCCTGGAATACAGTGTAAGTTAGCTAATATATGCTAATTTTTTGAATAAAAAATTAATGCCAACTCTATACGGCTAGTCTGTATTTACTGAGTGTATAATAAATGCAGCTTTATCACACACTATCCAACTTCATTCGACAAGCACATAGAATGTCCAATTGTTTGGGTTTATTTGGTGAACGATCTATGACGAAAGTTTCCTTTCACCCTCATTTGCAACTAACCTGTGCTCACATGATTAGCGACAAACCGCTCCTAACTCGTTATTCATTTTATCGGGGGTAAAAAATCTCAATCTAGAAAAAATTACTAATAAAAAAAGTTACTGATAATCTTGCACAACACTTTGTTTTTCTCTTTTGAGTGAGTGAGAGGGAGTTTTTGTACTGTAACATGCTTAAATTCAGGATTTCATGTACAATGATAGGAAGGTCTGTATGCTTTCAGAGCAAAGAAAACTCCACCCCCTAGACTGACCTCATTGCAAATGTATGTGGCAAATCTGCATCAATCAGACTCCCCAGAGTCCCCATCATAGATTTCAGTAGGAAATAAAAGTAGTAATTGATTGACTGTGAGCCAAGTTTTGATCATTTTCTAGCAATTACAATAATATCAAGCAGACTATCATTTTCCCAGTGTCCTCATTCAGCCCCATCTCTACATGTAACATACATGAAAAAGCTACTGACCATCCAAAAATGCCAACATAAATGATCAATAAATCTGATCTTTGAGGATATAGCTGGTGCCAGCACATTTAATATTTTTAACCCTTTTATAAAAATGATTTTATTATAGTTTGCACATAGAGTAGATACAGGGCTTATGAGCTGCGAAAGCAAGTTAGAAACATCTAGAAATAAACCAAAATGACCTCAAGAGGAAGGGAAAAAAAGGTGAACTTATCATTTGATTAAAGATCCTACAACTCACAATCCCCTCCACCATAATTTACATTATTTAAGGAAAAAAAAAGAAAAACACAGATATGAGGACTGAGTACTTACATGGCACAAAAGTATATCTACGATGAGTGCATAAAAGAGAGGAGAAGAAGAGAATTTCACATCATTCCAGAAAAAGAAATGAGGGAAAAGTTCAACTGTTTTGGGAGGACTGTATGGACTAAGAGGGGATTGCTGAGTGTTGATAAAGTAAATTCCAGACAAAACTGGTCAGCCCTGCCAACCGTGAAGAGGAATAATGTTCAGTGTTTACGGTGGAGTTTGGGATGGTTTGTGTGGGGGGTAAAAAAGCATGAGGGTAAAAGTTTATCCTCATCCTTTAGAGTTAAGTTTTAGATACAAGTAAAGTGTGAAAGAAGAAAATTCAAAAAGCAGAAATATTTTCTATAGTAATTAACAGATGTATGTGTGTAGAATTTAATTCAAAGCATTAAAGTTATTTGTAAAGTGTCCAATTTATAGATATATTTAACTAATAAACATATTAAACTTTGATTTAACTTTACATGAATTCGCACAAAGCATTTTCCATTTAGCTTGACGAAGAAAGAATGCTACATCTTTCACCCAGGAAACAGGAGACTACAAATCTCAGATTGAGGGAAGTAAGAAAGGCTTCCAGTGGGTCAGTTAATATTGGAAACTTCAAAACAGCTGTGCAATCGTTTCAGATTCACATGTGGATTACCTTAACTACTATATTTTATTCTGTGAGAGTTGACACAGCTCGGCTGTTAAAATATGGAGCTTACAAAGGCTGGCAGGTCTATAATTGTATTTACATAGCTGTTTAAAACTGGGGTTATCGTTAAAAAACACCAAAATACAGAATATTAAATATACTGTATGTGGTAACTTATCAGGTTAAAGTAAAGCTCTCTCCTGTAATGCAGTACATATTGAATGCAATGTTAATGGGCCATGAAGTCCAAGTCACATGTAAAGAATGACAGTATCCCTGCTGTGTTTAATTCGAATATCTAGAATACCACTGAATATACAATCAGAAGCAGCTCAAAGATTTATTGCCGGCATGAACACAGCAGAAGGAGGCTAATTCATACTAATAGTTTAAATTTAACATTACATTCAGGTCAAGTTGAGTTAAGAGTCAGAGAGATGGAAAAAAAATGTTTTAGAGTTTGGTTTCTGTAAGGCGGCTTCCATTTATAATTTACATTCCGTGCGGAGATCAGAATCCCCAAGGATGGGAATGGGTTGTTGGGTCTATTTCTATTAAAGAGCACAGAAACAAGGGCTTATATTTAGCATGTTACAGTAACACCAGGGCTGAAAGACTGTGGACACCTGACCATCATGACTATGAAAGAAGGTTAAATTTCACTCACTATCAATAATTACTCATCAATTTAAATAAAATGCCTGTTTTTAAAAAATATTAAGGGAAAGTGTTTTTTGTTTGTTTGTTTTTTGTTTTTATAACCACTTTATTTTTCATTTAAATACATTCCTCATCATCGCAATGATTCTGTGTGAATGGGACTTTAATTTGGTGATGGATTTTAGCTAAAATGTTTTACAAAAAACAACAGATGAATAACAATGTAAATACCAAATCGCAAAAAGGAAACATGCTGTGCTGCAATGATTGACATAAATGGAGAGCTATGCACGTTACCACGTGTCCTGATGGGCGGTGTACATTTGGCCATTCTATTTTCGCAAATTTTGCAAACTAAATTTTAAGGAAATCTGAAATTACATGAAGTATTTTCATGATCTTTTGTGACCATCTTTTATGATGTAGGTAATGCAGACCCTTTCCACTCTCCTCATCAAACAGACCAGTGGGAAACACTGCTAATTCACAAACTTCAAATTATTTCTGTAGTGTCATGTGTTAGTGGTGAAATCCAACGTTATATTAACCAGCGGTTAAATGACTGGCTATCGGTATGTCACGCGAAACACGCCTCATGTTTAAGGGCTATGATAGGCTGTTTATGAAACAGAGGGCACACACTGAAAATTGAATATTCTGTCCAACAATTTCATTATAACTACCGATGAAGTGTCTACTGATGGTACACTTTGTGATAGATCACTATCGTTTTATCGCTCAAGCCTAACAGACCCCTGACCTCGACCCCACCGAACACCTCTGGGATGACCTGGAACCACAGTTGCGTCTGGGCTTCTCCGTGCCCAACATCAATACCAGATCTCACTAATGTTCTTCTGGCTGAATGAACACGAATGCCTGTAGCCATGCTCCATATCGTGAAGCACCTTAGAAAGAAGTTGAGGTTACAACAGCAAAGTGGGATTAAAACCGAAACGGCATGTTCAAAAACCACATAAGTATGATGGTCAGGTGTCCACAAACTGTTGGCCATAATATACATTTTATTTTACTTTGAGGGGAAAAAACATCTAAAACTTAATTAGGTCCGTCACTAAAACAGATGAGCGGAAGCGTTCATTCCGCATTCGTGTCATATTTCAAGGCATTTTTCTTCCCAGTGTTGGGGCGGGATAAAAGGCCACTTAATAAATGTGGGTGAAAATGTTTATAAATCTAATCGATGGATAGCAAAACGTATTACGGTATTTTGCAAATGGAAAAATATTACAAGTCTGATGATTTGCTACGTACATTTTGGTTTAATTAATGTTAGTTTGCAGCTGGCTATATAGTGCCGACTGAACATTCATATTCTCGGACCAAGAACAAGGATTCTTTTATTGTCTCAAAGTTTATATTTTAAGCTATCGGTGATTAAGTGAAGACTGACTGGATCATTTAAAATAGATTTCCAATCAATTTACAGATGCAAAATCTCATGATTCAAAAATTCAAGCAAACTAATGAAAAAGAACTAGAATAGAACAACAAATCATCAAAGACAAAGTTATTATTATAAAGTCTATGTGAATTATTCTGGCTAATAACGGATATTATAAGGGTCACTCTGATTGTCCCATTGTAAACTCTGAGAATTGCTCTTGCCTAAGTGAAAGATAAACACCACACTTGCTCGGTGCTGGTGGGAATAACTTATCGCTGTGTATGTGAAAGTGGTCCACAATGCGTGAGAAACAAGAGATACAGGCTATTTGTCAGTCTCAGCACCTGTGTGTCCTGAGCGCTCTGTGAGGCTCTGCCGGACAGCTGCTGGAGCAGTCAATGAGCACGGCAGCATTGCGTAAGGGGCACTGAGAAAGAGCCATAGAGACAGGGTGACTGACGGCTCAGATGGCCTGGGTGGAAGTGAGCAGAGTGGGCGGAGACTTACGAGTGCAGGCCATGGACGCCACCCTCCACCTGAGCAGACATTGTCCTCTTCTCAAACTTCAGCTCTCCGGAGTACATCATAGAGCTGCACACAACACCAAAAGAGGAATTATAAACACATGATTTGGGAAACCTATAAAATAAAAGCCTCACAATGGACGAATCGCACTAGCCACTGCCTAGCCATTATAGACAACTGGCGGCCAATTTTGCTTGTCTTGAACTTGAAGTACAATGACCTTTTCATAAACTCATTCCAGCCTTTGGTCCCATAGTCGCTACCCTGAAATGTCAAGCTGTTTTGAGATATAGGTGTGTGTAGCCACAAAAAAAAACCCAAAAACAAATAAACAAACAAACAAAAAGTCAAAAGCACAGACTGACTGAAGTGAACACAATACACCATCATGACTGTTATTAAGAGCTTTTAAGAGACCGGGGGTTTTGTTACATTGGTTGAAAGCACAACTCATTCATGTTCGAGGCTGTTATACTTATCACTGGGCTCTCCTTATTATTATTATTAGCAACTCCAACTGACTAAATTTAAAACCCAAACTCAGTAACTCAAAAACAAGTAGGCCTACCAGACTTGGTCGAAAAAACAAACAAACAAAAAAAAAAACAAGGAGAAACGCAGACTCTGATTAAACAATAAGCAATACTATAAACACTATAAAAACTATAAAAGTAAAAGGTATAAAAGTAAAAAGAAGTCCTTTGAAGGACATTTCAATATCATCTGCTTTTTTCCACTGTTGATTTGTTACGTCTTTATGTTGATCTTGTTATGTCTGCTGTGTATGATACGAGACGATCCACCAAAGGATACAAATAACATCAGTTAGTCTGTCCTTTAAGTTAAAAGTCCAGGCATCCAAAGCTTTGCCTCTAATAAACTTTCACAATATTTATATACAAATTTAAATAATGAGCCTAAATTGTGAATGTCAAATTAATTTCAGAATATAATTCTGGACTGATCCAGGCTAGTTCAGTCTCACATGCAGGCTGTGATGATTCAAAAACTCACCCTGTACAACCACAGTAAAATGTAAAGGAATACGGATATTTTCAGTGCTCTAAACGATTACATGAGCCTACCGTAGGATTGACAGACTCTTTGCACCGATATCTTGGCAGCCATGTTGGATTCCAGCAATGAGGTATGGCACGAACTTATGGATAGAGCCTTTATCCTGAACCGAGCCTGATACTCCCTGAGCGACCTTCACCTTATCTCCCTCGCTGTTGCGCACACAAAACAGAAGTACGAACATTCAGCAATGAAGCAAAGACTACAATAAATGTAACTGGTTAAGAAGACATGGTATGTTTTTATTAAAAATGCAAATGATATTAAAAGAGACATTTTCCTCTCCATTATGTGCCATGCTACAGATCTAAGATTATAATAAAAAATATTTTGTAAGATGGGGAGATAGAATTGCAATATATAAATTTAGACACTGCCTAAAAACAGAGCTCCCTAAAGATGTCCCTGTTGATAGATGACGCTTTTCCTTTCCCATCTGATTTCTTCGTTCACTTGTTACATGGATAATTAAACTAACCAGACAGGTGATACGAGTTTACTCTTATTAGATACTGATTTCGGAGTTTGTGCCATGAGCATTACTCTTACCAAAGTTGTATGTTTTTTATACTGTGTGAATCTGAGCGGTGGTGTATGAGCCTCTTTTTTGGGTTTCAGTTTCATTATTAAATATAAATCTGATTTATTGTTTTATTGCTGCCCATCATTACGCAAGTCAGCAACACTCAACAGCCAATCAGCATCAACTCAGTGACATGGCAAACTGGGTTTCAGGTAGTGGGCACGTCCAGACACGTTACAACCATCCAGGCCATATTCTATGGCTATGGTGCTTCTTACGAGCTCCACTAAAAATAACTGGACGATATTCACAGCAGGTAAAATGAATACTTTATTTGCTGACACATTTCCTCTCCACCCACTGGCAATCAAGCCTATGATCTATAAACAAATATGAAATGTCTGATAATGAAGATTAAGACAAATTACCAACAAAATCTTGTTTAATCATTATATATAATAATTTTATTGTAAACCTAGGGACTCAACAAATTTATATACACAAACTAGAACAAATGACTGGCAGTTTTACACTTTTTTCTTTGACCTTGACCTCCAAAATTCTGGACGTTTGTGCAAAGTTTGAAGAAAACCCCTTAAAGCGTCCTTGAGAGATCAGATTTACAAGAACGGCCCAGACAGACGACCTGAAAAGCGAAATTCCTCTGGCCCAAGCTAACACTAATGAGGAGGCATGAATTTATTTTGGATGCTTATACCTGAAATAGCGTTTTTGGCTGCTGCTGTTTTTCTCCATAGCGTCCAAGGAGCCCATACCACGATACTTCTTCAGCCTCACTCCGTCTGAGAAGAAATACTCGCCGGGTGCTTCTGTGGTTGCCGCAAGCAGGGAGCCCATCATCACTACACACAAAAAAAAGAAAAAAAAAAAAAAACAGAACAAACAGGTAAAACAATTGACACAGCAAAGAACCGTAATGCAGAACATTTACATGACAGATCTGACGGCTACCTGTGGACGCTCCCAAAGCGAGAGCCTTTACAACATGCCCAACTGTCTGAATGCCACCATCGGCGATCACCGGCACTCCGAAACGGCGAGCGTATTCTGCCACTTTGTATACAGAGGTGCCTTGGGGTCTCCCACACGCCATCACTGCAGGCGAAAACACGTTAACAGCTCAAATATACATGAATAAAAGTTTTCATCAAAACGTGTTTGATCTCTCACACACCTTCCTGTGTGATGCAGATGGACCCACAGCCCATTCCCACTCTGAGAGCGTCCACACCTGCATCAATCAGGTTCTTTGCCTGGGCAGCCGTCACAACTATAGACAGAAAAGAGGACAGGAGTCATGAATAAAACATTGACACATAAATTAAAAAAAGCAAACTATAATTATTAGCTGCCGCATTCTTTAAAAGACGCTCGAATCATTATAGCAAATGATTTTCGGATTAAAAGACGAACATCTCTGGGACTTTAATCAGGAAAAGCAATTAAGATTTATAGCTATAAAATAACAGTATCATCAAAATTTAAAAACTAGTACAAATACTCTCAAAGTGAATGCAACATTATACAACTAGATAAAGTGCTGTCAATTTGACTTAAATAAAAAAAATCTATAATTGTTAAAATCTGACAGAACTATATTACGTTTGACAATTAAATGTGCTCTGCGATCATAAAGCAGTGCTGGAACTTTTATTATTAAATTGAGAAAAAATTCTGGGCTCCACGACAAGTTTTTGGTTTTACTTGAAAATTAACATCATGATAGCGACCCACCATTTCCTCCCACCACCTGCAGCTCGGGGTACTTCTGTTTAATGTAGTTGATCATGCTGATCTGAAACACGGAGTTTCCCTGAGATGAGTCCTAAAAGACAAACACAGAGGCTTGTGTCTCAATCATAGAGTAAATAACACCTCAGGGAAAAGAAAAAAAAAAATACCCAACAGGAGAAATTATTCCAGGCTAAGCTCAAGGGGAAAGTAATATAAAACATACTTTAACTTATAAACCATAAAAGGTTGCTTTTTCTCAAATAAATGCACAACTTCAACATTCAAAATGAGATTACAAACTGAAAATACACAAAAATTAGTGACTAAAAATTATACAACATCCATGCTGTTCAATTTTGAACAAACTTAAAGTGAGAAAAGTCCAGAAAAAAGATGATCAAGTCCCCTGTGTTGTGAAACCCACCCCCGCCTATACCCCACAGAGGCGTACCAGCACAACCACGTCTACTCCAGCTTGCATGAGCAAGTCTAGTCGGTATTTGTCATCCTCGCGCGTGCCGATAGCGGCCCCACACAGCAGCTGTTTGCGAGAGTCTTTAGAAGCCAGAGGGTACTCTCTGTTCTTCTTCAGATCAGTGCGAGCGATTATGGCCACCAGTTCATCGTTGTCATTTACGATGGGCAGTTTACCTGTCAACAATACAACCCATCACCATCAGAATCAGAATAAAGAAGGAAAAACAAGAAAAGGAAAGCACCAGTGGAAGTACTGTACAAGGATACGTAAGGAACCAGACCTTTCTTGCTGCGCTGCAGTATGTCGTTGGCCTCTTTCAGAGTAACTCCTGCTGGCGCGACTACTAAATCATCCCGCTTGGTCATCGCCTGTTCAAATTCAAATCACAATCATACAACTTAACATAGTAAAAACACTCTGCATAAATTTATCTTACTACAAATTGGGCCTTCACGAGCTAGAAACCCATGGATTGTGTATAATCAGTCAATAACAGTGTATATACAGTTGATACTGGTGTAATTCATCTGTTTACAAACCTCCTCCAACGGCCGGTCATAATCTTTCTCTGACAGGAAATCGATGTCTCGTGATGTGACGATTCCCACCAGCTTGCTGCCCATTTTACCAGTTTCAGTAACGGGGATCCCGGAGAAGCCGTGTCGTACCTTGGCCTCGAACACGTCGCCCACCGTGTGTCGAGGGCTCATCACTACTGGATCCGTGATAAAGCCCTGCTCGAATTTCTGTCATAAATCACAGTGGACATTTTTACTGATAACACGCGTCGTCAGAACGCAGATTTCCGCAATTCGACCGTCATCAAAAAAATCTGAGATTCACCTTAACTTTCCGAACTTCGTTTGCTTGGAACTCCGGGGTGCAGTTGTGATGGATGATGCCGATTCCACCCATGAGCTAACATGAATCAAAGGAAAAAAGAAGATCAAGGCCAAGAGCCATGTTACATGTTGTTTGTGATCCATTATGAAGTGCCCGGGACTACGCCCCAATTCGGCCCTTCACGACATGAACAAATCATTTCTCAAAACTGATAATGAACACATGGACAGTTTCCCAGAGCTGCAGACTTCATTTAATAACATGACTGTAAATTTACAGGGAACTTGACCAGCTTTCATAGGTAAGCTAGTGGTCATTTCTACATTAGACTCCATATATAGCTTTTCTTGCACAGGAATCATCTCTTCAGAATGGACCAGGGTGCATATTATGGTTGTACGGGATACTCACAGCCATAGCGATGGCCATGGACGACTCGGTCACAGTGTCCATGGGAGATGAAATAAGTGGAGTCTTCAGGGTTATCTTCCGGGTCAGGGCTGATGTCAGGTCCTTAATGACGAGATAAGATAACCCTTTACTGATCCCAAAAGGGAAATTCAAAAGCAATGATCAGTCAAACCCATCAAACTAAACAAAATATAATCGGCACACACTGGTAACAAAAAGCTATGCGGCACTACCAATATATTCTACAGTGTAATATTTATACAGATGTGGCCTCCTTGTCTGAATGTTTCACAACAAAAAGAGCTGGATGCCGAAACATTCATTCACTCGTTTTCTGAAATGCTTAATCCTAACAAGGGTCGCCAGGGGTCAGCCGACTCTGGGTGAGGGCAGACTACACCCTGGACAGCTCGCCAGGCCATCGCAGAGAAGAAACACAGTGACGGTTATGCAGCCTACTATTAACAAAAATCAGAAATGGTTCTTTTACACCTCTCACCACAGACAGTGAGCGACATGGCCATCATTTGATAACTTATTTAGCTGCACTGGGGGGGTCAGCAGTGACAACCCGTTATTAATTGGGCTTGAACCCTCAACCTTGGGATCAGTAATCCAGCACTCTACCACCGGGCCACCACTGCGCCCCTGATCAGAAACAATCATGAGTAAAGTTTGCTAGACAGATTGGTAAAACTTCAGAATAATAAAGAAAATTTAAATTTAAATATATATATATAAAAAGTGTGTTTTAATATATAATCAGAGCTGTTATGTAAAAATAAATAAAAACACATTTGCAGAGAGTCATTTTAATAAGCACGGGTCAATAGCAGTTCCAGTGACATTGTAACCCAACTGCAGACCAAAGTGTTCTTACAAAACACAAACATAGGTGTTTTTCATTAACTTGATCAACATGCACCTAGTTACCATCCTTGTAGTAGGAGATAAGAAAACACCATCCAGTCTGTCGTAATTCCTCCCTCCAGAGAATACACGCAGACCTACCCACTGTAAGTGCTTGGCTAAGTTCATCAACAAATCATTACTGAACGGCCTGAGTCACGCCCGGCTTAATGAGAATCTAATGCAAAATCTTACATGGTATCTTTGTTTCTAGTTCAGGTTCATTACAACCAAAAGCAATTATTTACTAAACATAAAGGCATTTTCTTCCCTTGGCTTTTCTCAGGTTTTTCAACTCTCACACACATCCACATGTATACAAGAAGTCACCAACGCACGGACCACTCTGCTTGTGAGAACATGCCCTATGCACATGGGATTCTGGCTCCACCTGAGCCTCTCATTTGCACAACTCCATCCCTATCAGCTGTCCCTTAACCAGTTGTTTATCTTACACTCCACTCTGCTTCCAAATTACCCACCAACCGATGCAGCTGTTCCGCTTGGACGAACCATTCAGCTTCATGATTTCATTAGAAAAAATAAATAAATAAATAACAACCTGCTCAGTAAACTGTTATTAAACGTGGCATGCTTAATATGGACACAGACTCTAGGGAAAGAATCGATGACTGATGCTGAAATGTTTTCATGCAGAGGTACTCACCACTTCATCCGAGGTGAAGTCGATAAAACCGGGCAGGATGAGGAAATCACTGAATCGAAGGGTAAACAAAATGAAGTTCATTAGAGACGATGGTGAAGAGACAGATAAACAGTGCATGCACTATTCATTTTACATGCGATGAGTGCTGTTCCAACAACTAGAGTTTAGCAGCATAAGGCAAACATTTATTTGCAGTCATTTATCATGCACTACAAAATTTTGCATGATGTGCACAAATACACACACACACAGCACTCTACATCAGTCAAAACTGGATACCACAGTCACGGCAACCCTCAATGAGGACGCTGCTCTAGCTGAAGTACAGACAGACATTTGAAACATGTTACCACTTAGGCTGTCTTTCTATCTGTCTGGTCATTTGCTTCAAGGTCAAGGTGGAGTTTACTCTTGTCAGACTGCATCTTTCAATTCACCAAAAGTAATTTGACATTTGATTGTGAGCTGTGACCTTGACAAGAGTGACCCAGCCATAAATAATGTATGTGTAAGACCAACCAAAAAAGAAAAAGTTTTTTCAGGCAATATTTCCTATAAGTCAAACATCAAACTCATAGTGACCTAATATTAGCATGCGACACCTTCCCAAGACGCACATGAATATGTAGTTTGGCGCATGTGTGGGTAAACAAAGGAAATATGACCCAGACAAGCTTTTTCCTTTTAATTGGGGTCAAAGGTTACAGTGCCCTTATGTTTGGACGTGAGACGCTTTGGACGAGAGATGCCTTACCAACGTACATATATCTACCATGTTTAAGGCAGGTGTTGTATATTATTTAAAATAAATAAATAAATAAAAAAATTATTTTTTTTTAAAGCCATCTGGTACAATTGAGCACATGCGGTACAAGTGTAACGGCAGAGATACCACTGCTTTAAAACCAAATACAGTTCTGCTGCTTTCACAACAAAAGTCCATTGTACTGTATTTGACTGCTTTGCATAAGTCACATACACACTCGACAGTTCTCTGCAGTCCCCATCAACATGTATAGTAGATACAGGATGTTGCAAATAAGTTTCATGTGCACAGATCAGTGTAGAAATGATTTCGGCACTGAAAAGAGTCATGACACATTCTAGTATCTAACAGACACTATTATGTGCTGAAGATGAGGTGGATGTTGGAACGTCAGGAGGATTTAATTCAGTGACATCCACCACGCCGGAGAAGCATAATTATTTTAGTATGGAAACATTAGCACAAAAAGAAAAAAAAAACAAACAAACAAAAAACAAAACAAACAAACAAAAAACACCCACACCAAAATGGCATCATTCAAACATCCTAT
>JBCNYG010000004.1:18618504-18628707 GCA_039654305.1 Porochilus rendahli | reverse complement strand
TGTATGTTTATGTAGCACCTGGTCCTGGAGAAACGTTCCGTTTCACTATGTACTGCGTCAGCTATATGTGGTTGAAATGACAATAAAGCTTCTTGAACTTGAACTTGAATGACGTGAAAAATTACTTGCAACTATGCATACACCCATCCATACCCACAATAAAGTACAGCCATTCATAGAACTATACAACAGGGAAAAACAAAACAAGGCTGGGTGAAATAAGAGGTAAAGATCTTGTGTAAATACTGAGATTTACAAGATGGCTGGGATTTCATCGTTGAAGGTCACTCAAGGTCAAAGGTAGCTGTCTCATTTGAAAGTCCATATACGGATTCCTATTATTGTTCCGTAGTAACGCCGTATCTATCAGCACACATTTCAAAGTTATAAGCACTCCATCTCCAAAACTTTGTGACCTTATTCTGACGCTGACCTTTGACCCTGACAATGCAAAATCAAGCCATTGGGCCTCCTTTTCAGCATAAAACGTACAGAAGTGCATACACAGCAGCTGCATAACAACAAAATGACTTTCTTGCTGTTTGTACAATTATCTAAAATAATAATATTCAGTGTCGAGAAGTTTTCGTTTTTCTAATTAGAAGGTCGGTGGCACGGTAGCGTAGCGGTTAGCACATCCACCGCACAGCAAGAAGGTCCTGGGTTTGAGTCCCTGGCTCAGGCGTGTCTGTGTGGAGTTTGCACGTTCTCTCTGTGTTTTGTGGGTTTCCTCTGGGTAATCCGGTTTCCCTGTACATTCCAATGGCATGCACAATTAGGCTAACTGGCTGTTCCAAATCACCCCTAGGTGTGGATGTGAGTGTGAATGGTTGTGTGTGTTGTCACTGCAGTGGTCTGGTGAGCTGTTCAGGGTGTAACACACCTTCGCTCAGTGTCAACCGAGATAGTTTTAGCATCTCTAATAGTAAAAGTTAAACCCCAATAGCAGGTTTAAGTGAATCGGCAAATGAGTGAGACGAGCGAGTGAGTGAGCGATTAAAAGGTAAGAGTTAGACATTGCGAAAGAACTTAAAGTCGTACTTCAGGAAAAAAAAAGAACGGTCCACATTTTGCGAAAACACTCTCATTAAAAAATAAATAAATAAATAAATAACCTGCAAAAATGTTAAAATTAAAATAAAAAAACAGCAACAAGCCATTTGGAAGTCAAAACAGGTGATACCTTTTAAGTGAATCAAATGATCTGATTTATGGATTTTAATAAATAACCTCCAACATACAGAACAAAACTTCGATTCACATGGCAGACATTCACACGTAGAGCTTAAAATTCACTCAACTGGCAACACTGAAGGACAATTTTTAAACCTACATGTGAAACCTGTAATTATATATTCTGTGCAGTATATGTGAAGTTAACATTTTAAAAAACCACAGACAAGCATGCTCTGATTAATACTGTACACTCACCATCGGCCTGATAACTGTAATTTTGCTATATAATGTACTGTGTCTTTAACTTTATCTAATCCAGATGTTGAAGTTTTGCTGCATGTTTTGATGCGTCATCATCTGGACCTGACTAAATTTAAACGAATACATACTGTATACTGTAAGAGAAACAAAAAAAAATCGGTGGCGTTCGCTCTGCCAAAATGAGATACCTAGTGAGGCTGATGGCACTGAAGGCAAGTTTGCTCAACACTAAACCACTGACTTTGTTATGTAAACTTTCCGTCTGTGTTATGTTCCTCTCTATAGCATTTCCTATAAGCAAAATGTTACTTTTTTTTTTTTTTTCTCTCTCTTCTGGTAAAAAGTCTCACATGATGCATTCATGTACGCGAGCGCCTTTAATCTGCCTCTTGGGTTTCTGCTCTAAACCCCAGATTAAATATACACTGTACTAATGTAATCCTCGTGCTCATTTTAACTCTGCTGATGTGGAGAAAGGCAAATGGTCACATTTGAATAGTGCTGAAATCTATCAGAGTTATATAAGAACAATAAAATGAGGAAGCGTGAATATTCATGCAGTATATTTCACCGTACACGCTTTTATTTCTGTACTTTTACTTCCGCTAGTTGGCTACAATAATTGTTATACAGATTCCAGGTGAAAACTTACATATTTTTCTTTCATTAAGAACAAATTAGAGCTAAATTTAGTGTGTCTGTAACCCTGTGCCCGGCCTGCACCATGTCCCAAGTTATCTCTCTCTCTCTCTCTCTCTCTCTCTCTCTCTCTCTTAGCAGCTAAGAGGATTGTAATACGTCAGTACAGATTCACTGTGCTTTTTAAAGGCTAGCTTTTACATAGAAGGTCAAATTCACTTCCCAGTGTACTCTGGGTAATTTGTTAAAACTTTGGTAGACCATATGCAATAATGAAAGCTCCCACAATGCCACTAGATTGAGTGGCCAAGCTATTCGGCGTCACACGTTTTACAGTTATGTCGTTATAGAATAATAACTTACTGACGTGTATATCTACATACAGAATATCTTCTCATACCAGAGACATGTGTGTCTGTGATTGTGTGTGCAAGATATATTATCAGAGTAACGGAAAAAACACCTGTTAAGGGAAAAAACGCTCCTGTTGCATATTAGACTGAAAAAACATATGCAAACTGTTAGACTTTAGATTTGAAGGAGAAAAGAAAAAAAGAAAAAAAAGAATAAGCGGTGAGGAATCAGTGCAGGGATTTGTACATGTGAGAGTAGCTTTAATAGGGATCATGTTGTATTCTTACTTACAAGTGAATGTTTAAAGACAGCAATGTGATTAGTTCTGTTTGGGGTTTTTTTTGGAATTTTTTTATTTAAGATATTTGACGGAAAAAAATTAAGGGTATTATTTAAAATGTCAGCTCCTTTACCTAGCTTCCTCTCTTCTCATGCATCTCACCTGCACCTGTTTTTTTTTTTTCGTGAAAATGACAGTAGGGCAGATATAAATATATAACAATTGCAATTCCACACCACTACCATTAAAACATGTAAATAAATAAGAATTCCTTCACCACTCAAACACCAATTGGCTGGCATGCATTTGTTCTATGATGATTACCAAAACTACTGGATGATCTGAGAGTGTCTGAGTTCCTTTTCGAAAAATGTAGCGGTGTCTCACCTTTCGGGCTCATACCCAGCCTGGATACGGGTGGCGCTGTAGCGTTGGGCTGCTGTCTCATGTCCATGGCCATGCCCGTGTGGCGTGTTATGGCTGAAGGGCCCATGAAAATGGTGCTCTGGGTCTCGCGGTGAGAGCCATGGCTTGGCCGGCTCGGTGTCTCCGACGATGCGGCGGTAGTCGATTTGGTAGCCGTCACGTTCCCCGTCAGTGTAGCGCTCATAACCATGACCCTCCATTAGAGCAAATAGCAAAGTGTTCTCCTCCGCTGTGGCCCTGTGCCCGCCGAACTGACGTCCCACGACTCACCCCAGAACAACTAGTGCACTTCTGAGTGCGCATTCACCAGGGGCCACGCACACCCACACACCCACACACCCACACACCCACACACACCCACACACACACAAGTTTGATCCTCAGAAGCTGGATTCCTCCTATCAGGACAGCAGTCTGAGGGTCATCCAATACACATCATGCAACCAGACGATTAAACTGTGCTAAAATTTGGGTTCTTCTGATATTAAACAAGTCTGTAGCAAGTGATCTCCTGAACTGCCTGTCTGGTGCTACTGCGAATGACTCCTGTTGGCTCAGACAGTCTGTTCTTAAACAAATCTTTCCTCAGGGACGAGAGAAGATGAAGTCGCCACTTCACCACAGAGAGTGGCAAGTTACAGCAAGGAGCCAATAGAAACGCAGAACGTAGGGCTTGGATGAAAACAAAACCCTAATTTGTTTAGACTGCAGGACGATGTGTGTGTGTGTGTGTGTGTGTGTGTGTGTGTGGGTGTGTGTGTGTGTGTCTCCCTGCCCTGCCTCTCTTGCTCTCTCTCTCTTTCTCTCTTTCTCTCTCTCCCTCTCTCTCTCTCTCTCCCTCTCTTTCTCTCTCACTCCAGCTTAGCTCTGTTTCTGACAGAAACGCGTCACTTTCACAAAGAGGATTGCAGCATTAAGAGTGTGTATGTGTATGGTTTAGTTGGGAGGAGAAACTAGAATGCATGCTGGGTAATTAGGGAAAGGCAGACGAGGGAGGGAACTCAGGTGCAACACTCCCCTTGAATTTCTGCAAAGAGACTGCAACTCTTTGTGAGAGTTTGTGTTATGTGTCAAGTGCTAAACGTTTGTATACGATGGTAGGTGTGTACGTGTGTATGTGAGACTTACATACTGCACCCCTGTGCAAGTTTCTGGTTACGTATACACATGTGTGTGAAAATGTAAAAAAGTGTGTGTATGCTGCGTAATGTGTGAGCAGGTCATGGAAACAGGTGTCTCCCACAGAGACAAACAAAGTCAAATCCCAGAGTGTGGGACGGTTGTGAGGGGTTCACCCATGAGATCGCCTGGTTGTACAGCAGCTGCTTCAGGAGCAGAGACATGCTCAGATCCAATGTTTAAACTAACATACATAATGGTACAAGTTTTAGAAAAATACTTAACAGAAGACACAGATTCAATTTTAGAGTGCAACACTGTAAAATATCCATTCCCTTCTTTTCCCACCTGTTTTAGACGGTCATTAAGCCTTTTCTCTGTTACATCACAGGTTGTTTTGCTGTTGAGAGCCTCCACTACATCAGTCTTTTCAACACAGCACAGATTTACTTCACAAACATCATCCAGCCATTCAAATAAATGGCACAATAGGCAAATATCAACCATCATGTTTGTTTACTAGCACTGTTGGCACTTTTCATTTTGAAATTTTATAGGCACAAACCCAAAACAAACTTTTCTATCATATTTGCAAGACGTTTCCCAGTTTCCAAGAGTCAAAGTGATATTATTTCCTCTTGTATTTAGGAAGCACGATGGCATAGTGGTTAGGGCTTTCACGTCATGGCAAGAAGGTCGTGGCTTTGAGCCCTATGATCAGCAAGGGCATTTTTGTGTGGAGTTTACATGTACTCTCCGTGCTTGCGTGGGTTTCCTCTGGGTGCTCTGGCTTTCTCCCATGGTCCAAAGACATGTACATTAAGTTAATTGGCTGTTCCAAATTACCCCAGATGTGAACATGAGTGTGAACAGATGTTTCTGTAGGGATTTGGCATCAGGTAAAAAATCCGGCTGTAAAAATCCTGCCAAAAACTAATCAGTGCATCAACCCCATAAATATATATACAATAATGGGAACACTTTAACACAATGTAACTGTTTACTTAGGAAGCAACACTGAATGAGAATCAATTTCACCTGCAAGACACCCCAGTAAAGGAGTGGTTCTGCAAGGTGGTGACCACAGGCCACGTCTCAGTTCCTATGCTTTCTGGCCAGAGGTAGCCTGACTGCCATTAGGTACCGAGATGAGATCCTCTCGCGGCTTCCTCTGGCTGGACACACTAAACACCGAGATTCATTCTGCGAAGCCCGACTGTAGATAAAATAACTGGTAGATCTGCACACAATTTTCAGGTGGTAAGATGCTGTCTTCAGCTGTTGTCGAGTGCCATCCTCAGCATTCTGGTCAAGCCATTTCACAAAGGTCTTGGTGAGCATCTAAGCTTCACAGAAATACTAAGGAACCGATTCCATGCTGGCGATGAACAGTCTGAGCTTTGGTATCGGGACAGTTTCTTATCGAGCAGACCATGCTAGAGCTTGACACTGAGGAACCAAGATATTGATTCTAGTACATAAAGATGTGGGGCCAGTGGTGTAATGGTTAGAGTGCTGGGCTCATGATCGAGAGGTCGTGGATGTTCAACTCCTGGTAAAACCCCCACTGTGCCTTGGGCGGGGTCTCAACCACAAGTGTGCCTCTGTCCACCCAGCAGTATACATGGGCACTGGGAAGGTCAATGGACTAGCGTCCCATCCAGGAGGAGTTGAACTCATAGTCACTTCACGCTACAGAAACAGCTAGCCAACAGACTTTACCTTACACGGAGGTGGGGAAAGAGGTGATTAAAGAAGAAATAGAAAGTAGTGAGAATTGGGACAAAACCTTTAAGTTAAATGTCCAGTCTGTAATAATTATAATGTGTAAGCAGATACCAACGTACAAGCACCTTTCTGTGTGCTTGTGTAGCCAGCTTGGGCTCTGGTTTCCCCACAGAGTTTAAAAACACGGGGATTAAGTGAACTGAATATTCTACATTGCCATATGCACGAATGTCTGTCTCTCTCTGATAGATTAGCAACCTGTCAAGGATAAATCCTGCCTCTTGTCCAATGTCAGCTGTGATAATGAATGAACTGACTATATCAACACTGATAGTACTTGACATTGAATGTAATGTATACCTGCATGACATTATTTACAATAATTATACTGGGTCAAAATGAACTGCAGGTACATGTTAAATGCACTTGCAGTATATCACAGTTCTGATTGATCAACGGATGGTGATTAACTGGCTGGGCTACTGTAATACAAAACAGACTTATTTTAATGTGCTTGTTCTCATATGTCTCATATGTTTCTGTGATGCCAACTTTCACCAAAGTTTTAATGGAGGGTGCTATACATAAATGTGATGAAAAAAATGGGTACCTTTTGACAATGTAAAGCTGTGAGGAGACATTTTTTACGAGGAAAAAGAGTCTACTGCCGAGTCAGCTCTTTATAATATCAGATCTAAATCTGTTGCTTTAAATTCCCTGACTCAGGAAAGTCTTTAGGACAAAGCTTTCTGTGGTTTCTGTGTAACACAATGACTTACATTTTATTTGTGTGTGTGTGTGTGTGTGTGTGTGTGTTTGTACCTTCACCAGAAGGTTGTTGGGCACAACCTTCCGGTGAAGCTAACAAAGAACGTCTGTCCGTTCTAAAATATTTTACTAGAAAAAATATTTTAACTAAATAAAGTCTGGTTTGCCTTAAAGGTTTCCTGTGTAATGAAGAAACATAAATAAGGTACAAATCACCGCTATTTAAAAAGTATGCTTATATTTTGTCAATGAAACTGATCTTCTTGACTCATCACTACTTTAATCCCAGGATCTAATTAGATAATTAAAAGTTCAACTTCGTCTTCCAGTACAAGACAGAATACGCGTGTGTACGAAGACTCGGAAGATGTAAGTTTTTAAATATGAATTTCTCCACTAATGACATAGTAACTAATGTCATGGCAGTAGTAACGTTATTAGTATTATTAGCATAAACGCGTCATTCAGGAGAGAAAACATAACTAAATAAACGTTAGGCCCTATTATACAGAAAAAAGGATTATATATCATTAAAGTGCCACGCAAAAGGTCAGTGAACGTGCATGTACGCTCCACCGGTCATTATCATTTATTCAATTCAATTCAATTCAATTCAATTCAATTCAATTCAATTCAATTCAGTTTTATTTGTATAGCGCTTTATACAGTTGACGTTGTCACAAAGCAGCTTTGCATAGTAAAATTATTTTAAGGAGAAATCAAAGAATCTTTCTACAACCCCCTACACATCCTTAATGAGAAGCCCGCGGCGACAGTAGCAAGGAAAAACTCCCTCAGTTGATACAAGGAAGAAACCTTGAGAGGAACCCGGCTCTAAAGGCAAACCCGTCCTCATTTGGGTGAAACCATAAAATACAAGTTCTATGTAAATATGATAAGACTCATTCTCGTCTTTTATGCTATGGACTCAAAACTATTTTTGCAGTGTAACTATTAGGTGGTTTTCACATATAGTCCTTTTTAAAGAAGGCAAACTTGGTTATCTTCAAGTGGCCAAAAGAAAAGATTGAGATTGAAATTGTGAACACATTTCACCTGGAACAAGAGCATTAGCATGTGTACAGAGCTACAGCAAGCCTAGAGGGATAAAAAAAATAATGGCAGAAGGCAAAGTAAACCTGACGCACTTCAATTCACATCGCACAGCTTCAGCAAATCACATCGGGGAATTGAAGTTGAATGAACTGAGACCAGCTGTGAACAGTCTATATGAAGTGTTTACATCAAAGTGAATATAGTGCGGAAATTTGTTTTTGTTTTTGTTTGGATTTTATGTAATCTTATTTTATTTTCATTTCTTCTTTAGTAAGTTCAAGTCCAAGTACATGAGATTTTAATGCGTGTTACTGGGGCGGCACAATAGGCTTTTCCAATGTGAGTATGAATGGTTGTGTGTGCTGGCCCTGCAATGGTCAAGCAAGCTATTCAGAGCAGAAGCTACCTTCACCCAGTTTTGGATGTGATAAGCTTCAGCCTTCCCACAACCCTAAAAGGATTAAATGGTTCAGCAAATGAGTGAGTGTGTGAGTGCACATTACCACCACCTTCTGGAATTAGTCTTATCTTCATCTTCAAAGTGGTATAGCAGCCACAGTGTGAATCGAGTAAGAAAACAAAACAAAAATCATTTACCTTCAATTCTAATTGAATAAAAAACTTTTTTGGGTGTGTTTGATATTTTCTTTTCTTTTGTTTTTTGGTAAACTGTTGTTATCCAAAATAGTGCTGGTGGAGGAATTGTTATTCTCAGTGGTTGTAAGTTAGTTTGTCAGTTTGACTGTGAACTAAAATCCCGACTGTGTACCTGGTGGGGACAATATCTGAGTATAGGTCAAAGGTCAGGGTCAGAGCAAAGTCACAAAGGAATGGAGATAGAGCTCATATAACTTTGTAATTAGTGCTGATGGACAGGCTGTTACTATGAAACACAATTATAGGAAAACATAAATGGACTTTCAGATGATACCTTTGATCTTGAGAGACCTTGAGTGTCCTTGAAAAGTGAAAACCAAGGTCAAAGGGTCTGAGCGTTTGTAACTTTGAAATGAGTGCCAACAGACATGCCCTAATAGGGACTAATAGAAAACCACATATGTACTTCCAAATGAGACACCTTGAGCTTCAAAGGTCAAACATCATCTCATAAAACCTTGAAACAGATTTTTTCAAAAATAATTTGTCCACATCCAGGTACTATTGAACAAATCTTAAAACAAGCAATTTTGTAATCAAAATCAGTACCCATGTAGGACCTATTTGGTGCATTAGCCATGCTGCATACTGGAGGTGGATTGTACACTATAACTGCCCCTCTAATTTTTAGCAGAGCGCCAGACAAATGTCGTAAATCCATGAGAATCCACAAGTCAACCTAAGGGCACCGTTCACATACATGTGCAGACTCTACCAGTATGTGTTGGTGTAGTGTAAGGAAACAGAGGAAGAAAGTAAGCCCACATGAGCATAGATAGCATGGAAACATCATGCTGAGAGTAGCTCAAACCCAGGATCAAACCCAGAACTCTGAGCAACCATGTCTATGTAGACTCCGAAGAACCCCACCAAAGCCCGCCCACCCTCCCAGAAACAAAAGAGTCCTAGCAAGGATATACACACCATGTGGGGTGAGGGGTCTCAAGAGGATCACAAACACAATCAATATCTCATAATGAAAATGAACCAATAACAACACTGACAAAGAAAACAGTCTGACTTTTTTTTTTTTACAACAACATATTCCACTGGGACTTATAAGATGATCTTGCGAGCATACTGCACATGATTGTGTGTATGCCTCTGTGTGTGTGTGTGTGTGTAGAGAGAGATGGATAATCTCCATCATGTCATGTTCCAATCCCCCTGATAACTTCAATTGTTTAACTTGTATGGATTAAGAGTGAACCACATGAAAGGGAAAATTATTAGAATACATGCTGTGCAAATTAACATTTTATTTTCTATTGTTCACAAGTATAAAAACAAATAGTACCATGATTACAATATCTAATTCATGCCGTGCCACACTCAATCACAAAGCCACAAGCAGTCACAAGTAGGACACGGTGTTGCTAAGGTTCCTATGAATGGCTTCATCTGCAGGTGACAGAGTGCTTGTGACAGTTGTAGAGGGATTGGGAAAGGAAAGCCTCTTAGCCATTGCCTGCATGGCGCACCGCCATAGAGACACGGCAAGGTTACAGCTGAGCCCTGGGCCTTCACACGACACGCAGAGCAGGGCTTCTTGACACTTTTAACAGTTGCAAATGCTATTCAAAATATACTGATAAGGAAGAGCCAGGAGGATTTTGGCATACTTGCTGTATAACAAACTGATATGGCAGAAGACACTGTGTCACCTATATAAATATATATACATATACATATATATATATGGTATGTGGTAAAAAAAAGGCCTGTTCGTGGTTGTGATA
>JBCNYG010000004.1:18441396-18458151 GCA_039654305.1 Porochilus rendahli | reverse complement strand
GGGAGGAAACCGGAGTACCCGGAGGAAACCCACGCAAGCACGGGGAGAACATGCAAACTCCACACAGAAACGCCCGAACTGGGAATCGAACCCAGGTCCTTCTTGCTGTGAGGCGGACGTGCTAACCACTACACCACCGTGCCGCCCCGTCATTTTGTTATACCCTGCTAATTTAGAGTTTATCATTCTCAGCTTATTTCATTTACCTCTAGTTCTGCTTTTGATCTTGATGTTCCTACCTGCCGTGGGGTCGGGTGGTCCGAACTCCAGTGGGTAGCGCAGCACGTTGTAGTTGTTCCAGATGTAGAGCTGGTTATCGCGAGGGTTGTAGTCGATGGATGAGATGTACTGGTAAGGGTTGGGGAAGATGATGTGTACAGGCTCCTCCTGGTTGCGGTTGGTGTTGTAGGCGTACAGCACCAGATCCCCGCCGGCCTCGCTGTCATCGTCTTGGTAGACAGAGCGCACAGCGTACAGCACTCCGCACGCCATGAAGGCGTTGGATGCTAGCCGTTTGTCGAAGCTCGTCTCCCATGTGCCCTCAAAACGCAGCGTGTAAGGGTTCACCTGTCAATGAGAAAGAGAGAGAGAGAGAGAGAGACAGAGAGAGAGAGAGAGAGAGAGAGAGAGAAAGATAGGATGATGGCATGAGCTGCGTCCACTTGCAACAGAAGAGCTTGTACTTTTGAAAAGCAGCGTGTCAGCAGCAGAGGAAACGGCTTTCACACTGTCAGGATTAAACACACACACACACACACACACACTCGCTGTCAGATATGTTTCCTGTGTGGAAGAGCAGTCCAGCTTCACCCTGACCACTCTCCCAGATAATTTTTCCAGCCATGTCAACTTTGTTTTGTTGTCTTCTTGTCATGTTACATGACCTAGATTATCATGCGAAACCCAATCACTGAGGACGTGTCGGTTTTCACCTATGAGAGCTGGCTATCCAAAACAAAAGGGCCAAAGAGGACGACGGTCTGTGAGCTCCCTGCAGTGGTGGATGATGAGGAGTTGGTGGAGAAAACCACCTATATCATTCAGGTTAAAACCAGTGACATTGCTGGTGGGTAAAACATGCATGTTTTATTGTGTGTGGTTTTCAGTGTTGCATAAATGTGAACGATATAAACTTTTTCTGACCAGCAATATAGTGGCAGTTAAATCAATATTATTTGTGACTACACTGCTCTCTTCAGGTTATTCATAGAACTACAACTGTTTTAGGAATCATTCATCTCACTCACCACTTACTCATTTACTGGAGCGCTTAATCCTATTATGGTCGCCGGGAGGCTGGAGCCCATCTCAGCCGAAACTGGGCAAAGGCGAAGTACAAAAGGAACAGCTCACCAGACCAACACACACAACTATTCACTCACACTTAGGGGCAATCATGCATATCTAATTAGCCTGCAGGAGGAAACCAGAGTACCTGGAAGAAACCCACACAAGCACGGAGAGAACCTGCAAACTCCACGCGTAAATGCCCTCGCTGAACCCGGGACTCAAACCCAGGACCTTTTTGTTGTGAGGAGGACGCAACACCACCGTAACGCTAAAATCATTCATGTTGTATTCATGATGGTCATCTCCCACTCACTCATTTGCCAAGCTGTTTAATCCAACTCGGGCCTGGGGGAGGCTGGAGCCTATCACAGCCCACACTGAGATTTGCAGGGCAAAGAATACAACCATTCGTACTCACACCTTGGGGCAATTTGGATCAGACTAAAGTGCATGTAGGCGGCACGGTGGCGTAGTGGTTAGCACGTCCGGCCAACAGCAAGAAGGTCCCGGGTTCGATTCCCAGCTCGGGCGTTTCTGTGTGGAGTTTGCATGTTCTCCCCGTGCTTGCCTGGGTTTCCTCCGGGTACTCCGGTTTCCTCCCACAGTCCAAAAACATGCCCAGTAGCCAATTGGCTGTCCTCTAGCCTTCTAAGGTCTTGTTTTGCATCGTCTTACTGCTTTTTGAGATCCCTGTAACTTTTACGAAGTGTTTGAAGCGGTTCAGGCATCGCGTACGAAGTTACAAAGTTAAATATCGCAAAGACGTAGGAGCACTCGTATATACTAACTCTGAATCAGTAGGCAAAACAGATGCCGTTACCTACATAATGCATAGCGCATCTTGAAGCACATAGTTCACCTGACCTGCCTTCGTCATGGTTAAAATAATCAAATACAAACTACGAAACTCTTGTTTGCTTTATGTTCCCATGTAGTGTATATTTCCTACATGGATAAAGAGATGTGTGTAAATCTTGTGAATGCGTCATGTATGTGCTCATGGGTTATTAAACATTTGGCCTTTTTTCATAGAAAGTGTTCCCTGAAGAATTACTTCCTGTTATAAGTCTGTGAGAAGTTTTTCTGCGGTTTTGCATTTTATTTCACCGCAACAATGTGGGTTTCCTCTGGGTTCTCTGGTTTCCTCCCACTTCCCTAAAACATAAGCCTCAGGATTCACTACCTGTGTATGAAGGTGTTCATGTATTCATGCTACCACTGGAATAATTATAATGTGCACAATTGTAATATATTGTCAGATAAACAAAAACAAAACTGCGTAGCGTATGGTCGGTAAATCACGGATGGTCCTTATGCTTATGCTAATGTTGCGTCATACAAGTTGAACGTGATGTACAGTGTGATAAAATTCAGTGAATATAAAGTCGGTTTGTGTTTGCTTCAACTGCAGGGCGTCGGTAACGCGGCGGACGTTCGGACACAGCGGCATCGCCGTGCACACCTGGTACGCCTGCCCCGCCCTCATCAAATCTATCTGGGCCATGGCCATCAGCCAGCACCAGTTCTACCTGGACCGCAAGCAAAGCAAGGTCAGTGAGAGAGAGAGAGAGAGAGAGAGAGTTTGTATCTTACAAACAGAATCGTAGGAATATCTAACGGTTTTGGATCTTGGCGTAGGAGCAGCGTTAATTAGCGCCAGTAAAAATATATTGTACTGCGTAAAATTATCGGTCGCCCTATTTGTTTAGTCCAGATTTTGCTGTAGCTCAAATTATTGTGTAGTTTTTATAAGGAAATGGACTATAATAAAGTTTAAAACTACTATTTCTTTTAAATGAAGGGGTCGTTACCGCTCTTTATAGCTTTATTTTCCGTAAAAACAATTTAATTTCATGATTGCTGAAGGCGTTTTAACACTACAGCATTTCTTCGCAAGACTTGTGTGTGTGTAAGTGTGTGTGTGTGTGTGTGTGTGTATTTTTGTGCATGGTTTTGAGATATACACTGTGTGATAGATTTGTGATGTATTTAGGTGTATATAAAGTCCAAATGAATTGTATTTATTCGTGTTCAATTCTAAAAGCCTTCTTTGAGTTTTTTTGTTTTGTTTTGTTTCTTGACTCTCTGGAGACTCCATGACTCCATGTTTTATACGCAAATATAGAAATGGAAAATGGCTTCCGGCTTAAAGGAAATGGATCGCAATATGGATTTCATGAAATCTTGTTGTTCCGAGATTACGGTCGTGTTGCAAACGGCGGCGTAGTGGTCAGCATGTCCACCTCCGTTCATGGCATTTGGCAGACGCGTTTATCCCGAGTGACTTACATTTCATTTCTCGTTCTTATACAGCTGAGTAGTTGAGGGTTAAGGGTCTTGGTAAGGTACCCAACAGTGGCAGCTTGTTTTTACTGGGGCTTAAACGCCCGACCTTCACATTAGCAACCCAAAGCTCCACCTGTGCCGTGGTGCAAGACTGAGCCGTGTGGAGTAAATTGAGTGAGATATTGAAGGGAATACACTGTATTACGGTTATTTTTATATAGCTGGCTATTTGATTTCTTCAGCTTTTTTTAATTCTTTTTTTTTTTCGATGTATATCAGTAATTACGTCATGTGTAGCGCTTTGATGTTCATTCTTTTTTTTTTCTTTTTTCTAGACTATACACATGAGTATTACACACACACATACACACACAGACACTTTTTTTCACTGCATGACTCCTTAATGTGAGCAGAAGGATTGAGTTACACGTGTAAAAGCAGGGAAGTGTGGGTCTCTCGGAAAATCCTGTCACCCTCTATACAGCTGGCTGGCACATGCACTGTGTTCCTCTATATATATATATATATATATCTGCCTCTTTTCTCACATGCTTTTTCTCTTACTGTCTCACTTTCTGTTAGTCGAAGATCCACGCAGCACGCAGTCTGAACGAAATAGCCATCGACCTCACAGAGACGGGCACGCTGAAGACCTCCAAACTCGCCAACATGGGCAGCAAGGGCAAGATCATCAGTGGCAGCAGCGGGAGTCTTCTGTCTTCAGGTTTGAGCATAAACACACACACACACACACAATTTACATAGATACATGGCTGATGCTTATGGTGGAAATCGTCTTTTATGTTGTTCACTGTGTGTGTGTGTGTGTGTGTGTGTTGGGGGTTGGAGTGAGAGCAGCTCTCCACGCTGTTGATTTTGGAAACTTGCCGCGGTTTCAGTTATCGCGGACAGAAAGCGAGTGCAACAAGAGAGAAGAGGGGAAAAAAGAGGGAGGATGGGAAAGGCGGTCATCAGCGTTTCACTTTCAGGCCACGTGAGGCGAGAGAGTCGAGATGAGCGCTGAGATCACTGATGTGGAAGCTCGGTCAGGCCTCCGTGCTACAGTTTATTTACACTGTAGTCCCAATTGATGTCTTTTAGAGCCGTATGAAGGCCTACTTGTGCATAAGTTGCAGAAAGACAGCGAGGTCTCAAAAAACAAGCAGACAAACCAAAACGCCTTTTCTTCTCAAACCATTCGCTTGTTATGCGTGCGTTATTAGCGCAAACAAAATGCGAATAAAATACGAATTTCGACAAAATACACGGATCATGGCGATTGGCGTCAAGTCGCAAACTTTGTGCGAGGAGGACTCGAACATGTCGATTTTCACTGCGAACCAAAAAAACGATTAATTTGCGAGACAAACAAGAACTTTGTGACCTTCTCACGACATGAGGGCACTTCCCAGAGCCTTGTTTGAAAAGCATGTTCGAAATTTTTTGCGACGAGTTCACTGACCAGGCGACCAAAATGCAATTGTCGCGAGACAGATGAGTGAGAACGATCTGAGAAGTCAGCTCGGTATCAGCTACAGGGCGAGAGACCTTGGGTAAGGAAGGAGAGGTTTACAGAAGCCATTATTTACATCATATTCATCCCTCTGTTTTTGTTTATTCGTAATTGTTTATTCATCCTGGTCGGCACGGTGGCGTAGTGGTTAGCATGTCCACCTCACAACAAGAAGGTCCTGGGTTCGATTCCCAGCTCGGGCGTTTCTGCGTGGGTTTCCTCCGGGTACTCCGGTTTCCTCCCACAGTCCACAAACATGCACAGTAGAATTAGACAATAAATGGGCCTCCTAGTACAAGATATCCGATGAACAGTGACGTGTCGTCCAGGGAGCTGGGAGGGTCGAGGAGGGGCAGGGACGAAGAGTAAACCATGTTTGCTTCGGTGAGCACGTGTTTCAAAATGACCTCCATTTCACCGACTCCCTCTCAAGGGTGGAGGCTGGAGGAGGCTGTGGTTTACCGAAAAAAAAGTCACGACACAGAGAGGTACCCAACAGTCGAGTCAACATCAGCGTGAGCCCTGCACTGAAAAAAAGAATCCTTACACTTGACTTAATTTAAATGCGTACATCGGTCCCGCATGATCAGAGTGCGGCCGACTCACGTGATTTTCTCAGCGAATGATTTCTTTCTTGTTACACCAAAAATCACGTGAGCCGGCCGCATTCTGATCACGTGGGACCGATGTACGCATTTAAATTAAGTCAAGTGTAAGGATTCTTTTTTTCAGTACGTAAGCAATAGGTGAAATGCTATGAAATGGGTTTTTTTTATAGAAATGGGTTTAATTCTGTCAATATCAACATGAGTATTACAGAACGGTTGCTTAGTTTACAGCTCAAATCACACATTATGTGGCCAAATTAGCGAATAAGGATCGGGTTTACTAGATGGATTTAATAATAAAATAATATAAAATAAAGATAACATAAAATATAGGATACAAAAAAATAGAATATGTAATGTTTATGAAATGTAAAAAATGTAAAACATATATAAAACATAAATAAAATGTATATAAAACATATATAAAACGTATATAAAACATATATAAAACATATATAAAACATATATAAAACGTATATAAAACATATATAAAACGTATATAAAACATATGTAAAGAGTGTAAAACATAAAGTGTAAAATCATAAGCGCTAACTCCGACACTTCGTGACCTTGCTTTGTTGCCTTCACCTTTGACCTTGACATTCCAAAACCAAGTCATCTCTAGGACTCATGTAGGGAGGTGCTCCCACCAAGTTTGGTAAAAAATCCATGCATGGGTGTGGTCAGAGTTTTCTTCACAGACACACTGACTCATAAGTGACTGCGATTATAATACCTCCTCCAAAACCCCACTTTGGTGGGGGGGGTACAAACTTCAAAATCTCCAGGATGGGGCTAGACATTACTTGCTCAGTCATGCTTCATTTTCATACACACATAACTACCTGCTATATGAAATTAGCATACGTGTAGTTACTGATTTATGTTTTGAGGGGAATAAGTGAATAATAATCCAGGACTTGAAAGGGTTGACTGGGTCGTGAGCTCTTGGCTCCAGTGACTTTAATGATAGAAGGGAGTTCTGGTGTGTGTGTGTGTATGTGTGTGTGTGTGTGTGTGCGTGTGTATAGTACTGCGTATATCCCATGTTACACCCACAGCTGCACTAATCCCAGCTCTTCTCTGGTGTGAGTGGTGTGCGAGCTCGGAGGCCCTGCACGATATTTACTGCCTGGAAGAAAGGACTGATTTAGAGCCGAGTGAAAGAGGGACAGGAGGGATATAGCAACTTCGTCTTTACTTTCCAAAACAATAGCCCTCTGTTCTAATGACTGTCGGAGAATTCGTGTAGAGTGTGTGTGTGTGTGTGTGTGTGTGTGTGTGTGCCATCAAAGTGTGGGGGGTCTTTCGTACCTTCTAAAGCCCCCCCCCACCCCCCACACACAGATATTTTCTAGAGTTATTACAGTTTTAAACTTTTTATTTGTTTTTATTTTTATTTAATTTTAAATGTAATTTGTTTTTATTTTTTATTTTTTCTTATTCATTTGTTTAGCTTAAGGTCGTTTTACATGTAGTGTCAGTCAGAGTTTTATTTTAAGGAGTCGACTACTTTTAATTAAGGTTCATTTTTTTTTGTTGATTTGTTTTGGTTTTGGTCTCAGTTGACATTTTTACTGACCTGCACATTACCGTATCCCGGGACCGTGGCGTAGTAGATAGCCCGTCCGCCTCACAGCAAGGAGGTCATGGCTCCGAGTCCTGCGAAGAGTGAGGCCGTGTCTACGTGGGGTGTGCACGTTCTCCCCGCGCATGCGTGGGTTTCCTCCGAGTACACCTGTTTCATCCCACAATCCAAAGACATGCACATTAGGCTGATTGGCTGTTCCTGATTGCCCCTCGGTGTGAGTGTCGGCGGTTGTGTATGTGTGTTGGCCCTGCGATGGACTGGCGAGCCGTTCAGGGTGTCACTATGTTTGAGATAGGCTCCAGCTTCCCCGTGACGGTGTATCAAGTTCAGTGGGAATCACAGGGGAAATATTTGGAAGCACTTTATTTAAATGGGGGTTCATAAGACTGTCATAACACCGTCATACACATAAGCATGTCATGACACCTGTTGAGAACATGAATTAATACTTATGACAGTTGTCGTTAAGTGTTATTCTGTAAATGATGTCACTTTTGATGCACAGGTGTCCTGGCTGTTTAACAGTAAGGTCCGCTATGTCGTGTTTATGACAGGTTATGTTATCACGGTTTATGTCAAGTTGTCATAACAAAGACCTTCTCAAACAATGTCTGCTGTGCATGAAAAGTGACATAATTTACAGAATAACACTTAACGACAACTGTCATAAGTATTAATTATTGTTCATGACAGGTGTCATATCATGCTTATGACAGTGTTATTACAGTGTAATGAACCCCCATTCAAATAAAGTGTTACCAAATATTTTTATTAAAATGAAAACAAAACTGATTTCTACCTGCAGATCTATTTTGTTTAATTGATTTTTTTTTTGTGTAACTGTTTTTTTTAAACTGTATTTTCTTTTTTTCAGTTAATGAAAAGATTTTTTTTCCACTGCTAGTTTTAGTTTGTGTCTTTGTTACTTATAGTAACCCAAACAAATACACATAGACAGACTTCTCCGTTACAGGAACAGAAAAATAAACAGCCCCCTCACACAGTTCGACAGAAATGGGGCTGTATCTTTCTATTAAATAAAAGAATAGAAAGTTTAACTCTCTCTCACACACACACGCGCGCGCGCACACACACACACACGCAAACAGTTATGAATGCTTTAAAAATCCTTTTTTAAATTTTTTTTTACATTTATGTAATTTGGTAGACGGTAAATCTGTAGAAATAGATTTCTATGTCATTCATACAACTGAGAGGTTGAAGGGCCTTGATCAAGGACCCAACAGTGGCTACAGTGGTACTGGGGCTTGACCCACCGACCTTCTGATCAGTAACCCAGAGTATGAACCACTGAGCTACCACTGGCACTGCTTTAGGACTTCAGGAATCTGCTCAGGTGTATCACTGATTCAGAATCGGGACTTTAATCACTGAAATGCAGGACGATTGATCTAATCCGGAGCATTTCGCCGTTTCACGTCTTTGACTGAAAGTGATGCAGATTGTGTTCTAAGTAAATGCCGACTTCAGGTGAAATAACAAGCTCGGGTTTCATGGGAATATAGAGCATTGCTTTCCAGTTCAAAGCTTATAAATATTGCTTCTGTTACTCAGTGGATTATCGTTTTACTGTAAAGCTGTATAGAGAGAGTTTTCAGGCTTTCCTTAGTCACACACGCACACACACACACACACACACACACACACACACACTCAGAAGGATCCTGGCTGGTCAAGTGCACCGATATTGAAAACGACCTGTTACTAATTTCCTGCCTGATGCTCTACATACAAACACACACTCCAGATATCTGGCTGACATCAGTCCCGGTCTGCAGACATGAAAGACACCCTATCTGACCCCTAACCCCTGTCTGCCCTCCCCCCACCCACCACAGCTGGTTAGCACAAGGCATGTCCAGTAAAGAGCAGTTCCACACAGCAGCTTCAGATGCTACAGTCCCCCCCCCCCACGCCCCCCCACGCCCCCAAGCTGGATTAAAAGTGCACTAGGGGTACGACTTCTGTTAAACCGCCTTATCAGAACATCCACTCACTTCCTTCTCAAGGTTCGGGCTCCTAAAATAAACGCACACACACACACACACATAAAAAAACACAAAAAAAAATCCTGGCCAACAATGAGTAAAGCCGCACTTTCTTCTGGAAACAATCTCGTGCACACGCACAGCATGTCCCCACCCGAGCGCGAAACCTCGGCCCCGTCCCCTAATACACATAAACGGTGTGGGGAAAGGTCAGACCTGTTCTCTACACTTTATAATATTTCTACTCGTGTATCTTATTGTTCTTTTGTTTGGTGTTTTCTTTCATCACGCACTCTCACACGCACGTACCTGTGTCTGATCGATGTGTGTAGGTTCTCAGGAGTCGGACAGTTCTCAGACGGCTAAGAAGGACATGTTGGCCGCTCTGCGTGCTCGGCAGGAGGCTCTGGAAGAAACACTCAGGCAGAGGATAGAGGAGCTCAAGAGCATCTGCATTAGAGAAGCGGTCAGACACACACGCACACACACACACACACACACACACACACACCTTTATTTGATCCACCAACACACAATCTTTTTACACAAACAGGAAAAAAATAGTTTGTTTGTCTATTTATTTATTATTTGTATGAATTATGACCGGCACGGTGGCATGGCGGTTAGCACGTCTGCCTTACCGTAAGAAGGTCCAGGGTTTCTATGTGAAGTTGGGTTCGTTGGGTTTCCTCCGGGTACTCCGGTTTCCTCCCACAGTACAAAGACATGCACATTAGGCTAATTGACCCTTCCAAAATTGCCCAGAGGTGCGAGTGTGAATGGTTGTGTGCTGCCCTGGCGTGCTGTTCAGGGTGTACCCCGCCTTCGCACGCAGAGTCGGCTGAGATAGACTCCAGCCTCCCCGCAACCCGCTCCCCGTAAGATTAAGCGGTTGTGCAAATGAATAAATGAATGAATGAATTATAAGTTCATATACAGTAACTGTTAATTAATGAATGGATTGTTTGGTGTTTCAGGAGCTCACTGGTAAGCTTCCTAAAGAATATCCTTTAGACCCGGGAGAGGAGCCACCTACGGTACGGCGCAAAATCGGCACAGCCTTCAAACTGGACGAACAGAAGATCCTCCCCAAAGGAGAAGTGAGTTTAACGTCTGACCTCTGGCATTTCAGAACTACAAGGACTCCTTCGTTTTCCCAACACACAAGCAGAGGACTCGTGTATCAGTCCTCCGAGGACTCTAGACAAATAATTCCTGAATGAAACGTTCCAGAGCCGTGTGTGCCTGGTTTCTTGCGTGTGTGTGTTTCCATAAATAGAACTCATTCCTAGTCTGGTATTCAGTGGAAGTGGTGATAGCAAGTGGATGTAGAGCGCAAGCCAAATGAGCAGGGCATTAAGTAAAAGAGGGTGTGTTTCACTCTTCAACTTGTTTCAAACGTATCTAGTTTTTTTGGACCACAGTCAGAGGCGAGCGCTGTCCGCCCACTTTTACATACATTTAAAGAAACTTGTGATTGGCTGGTTTGAGTGGGATTGAAAAAGAGTAATGCTAAACACCCTGCCTAACCTAATTTCACTTAGATGGCTCATGTATGTGCATGTGCGTGTGTGTGCGTGTGTGTGTGTGTGTGTGCATGTGCGTGTGTGTGCGTGTGTGTGTGTGTGTGTGTGTGTGTGGAGTTGAAAGAGATTATTCAAATTTAGCTATAGGGTAAGGTTCATCAAAGCCTCAGTGTCTCATCACTTTGAAACAATAGTAGACTTTGTGTGTGTTTGTGTGCGTGTTTGTGTGAGATGTGAAATGCTCAGTTATAGCTGTGATGTCACTTTGTGTATTTTGGATGAGTGTTAAAGAGTGATGCGAAGGACCGTGTGTATTTTGGCCTGCATGTCTGGCTTTTATGTGGTTCTGAATGTGCTAATGTGACTTTTCACCTGCTTGTGTGTGTGTGTGTGTGTGTGTGTGTGTGTGTGTGTGTGTGTGTGTGTGTGTGTGTGTGTAAGGAGGAAGAGCTGGAGCGTTTAGAGAGGGAGTTTGCCATCCAGTCTCAGATCACGGAGGCAGCGCGGCGTTTAGCCAGTGATCCTCATGTGAGCAGCAAAAAGTTGAAGAAGCAGAGGAAGACGTCGTACCTGAACGCCCTAAAGAAGCTGCAGGACATCGAGAACGCCATTAACGAGTACCGTATCCGCTCGGGCAAGAAACCCACGCAACGCGCCTCACTTATTATAGAGGGTATGGAAAACACACACACACACACACACACACACACACTCAAAACATCTGAGACAGAACACTAACCCACACATTACTAACTCAGCTGTATTTTTTTTAAACAGACTACATTTTTGTAATTCTAACCCAGATGTGAAAATAATTATTAAAAAAGATAAACATTGCGTTACACCATGTACGTGTTATGCTCCATTACGCTGAATATATTCAGATTCATTCAGTACATGAAAGATTTAGCTCCGATCTTCTCTTCATCTCTTTATGCTGGTTATACTTTTGCTGTTAACCTTTCAGTTCTGTGTATCGTGATGCACAGAAGGGGGTTATGGGTAAACATTGCATTCAAACGTGCACAAATCCAAAGTCCTCGGAGTGCGTCGTGCATAGCCACTTGTTTCAGAAGTGCAAGATTTTGAATCAGTTGAATCAGTTTCTATCAGTTGATAGAAAGAATGTGTGTGTGTGTGTGAAAGAGAGAGAGAGAGAGAGAGAGAGAGAGAGAGACACTGGGGTGGAATTGGGACGGTTGTTCTCTGAGCTGTTTTCTGTGATTATTAAGCTTCATTAAAAGAGTTAATAAAGTGTTCACCCCCCTGCGGAAAATCTGCCCCACTGAGAGCAAGAGGAAGTGCAGTAGCTATAAAACAGCGTGTGTGTGTGTGTGTGTGTGTGTGTGTGACCTCCTCCAGGGTCAGGTGGGTGTGAAATTAATTTAAACCATGCACACACACATAGCTTAGAGCACCCTCCTCGAGACATGGATAAAGACATGTTAACCTAATCATTAGCAGCCTGCATGAAGTGTATATGTGTGTGTGTGTGTGTGTGTGTTGAGCGATGGCAAGAAATGTGTCTTTCTGTCTCTTTCCTGCAGAGGCGAATATCGGCTCAGAGGACAGCTCTCTCTCTGACGCTCTGGTGCTAGATGATGGTGAGTCTCTCTCTCTCTCTCTCTCTCTCTCTCTCTCTCTCACACACACACACACACATATATATATGAATAGAGAGAGAGAGAGATGGCTAATAAAATAGCATACATATAATAATATTAAAAAGTTCTGCTATTCTGCTCTTCTGCTATTCCAGTCCTGACCTCAGCATAGGCTGTTTCCGTAGTAACAATACTGTACACATCAAATCTCCCTTAATATCCACACCATTGGCTACTATCGCTGTCATTCATCAGCCTCTAACAGGGCACTCAGAACCCGTTAAAATTCAGCCATTCAGATTTTAATCGTCTAAAGGATGCAATGAAATATTAACAAGCGTGCAATAACAGCATAAGGTGGAGGGAGCACTAGCAATGGTACGCCTTGTGTCTTGTTTACTGAACCCCTGAAGCTAAAAGCTTACTTTTTAATCAGTTAAAACGAACAGGCTTAAAGCAGGCTGTCCAGTAAAAGCCAGTGAGGGGGTGAGGAGGGCATTAGTATGAGCAACAGCTCCACGGCGCTAATGAGAGAAGCTGGTCACTAAGACATGGAATTCCCATTCCGCAGTGAAGCATGATGGTGGTGATTACCTCCCAGCAAACGCCAAGCGTTCTTATGTTCTGTACATCTTTTTCTCCCAGATGACCCCCAGGTTGCAGGGACCCCCACCTTTTCTCCGGTTTCCTCCCCTCATAAAGGCCTTCCTCCTCGGCCTCCGTCGCACAGCAGGCCCCCTCCTCCTCAGTCTCTGGAGGGTCTCAGGCACCTGCACTACCAGCGCAGCGACTACGACAAATCTCCCATCAAACCCCGCATGTGGAGCGAGAGCTCGCTCGACGAGCCCTATGAGAGGGTGAAGAAACGCTCCTCCCACTCCAGGTGTGCACCAATCAGAGAGAAGTCACAGTTATCACTGATATACGAGAAGAGGATGTTCCTGTATTTGCGTCACGTCATCGGTATAATTAGCATATTAAAGACAGGAACGGTGCAGTGTGATTGGTTTGCTATCTCAGCATTAAAAAACATTATTCAGAGTGGATCATTGTTGGATCAGTAAGGCACACGCTCACAGTAACCGTAATCAATTTCATGCTTTAAATAATATACTGCTTTAGGAAAAATAAACCTTATACTGTTAGCTACAGCTCGGACCATTCAGAGGTGAAACGACCCGCCTTTGTCACGGGTAAAAAAGTGTAAATATAAACTCAAAAATTTCGTTTTAGTTAAATTTTTTATTTTTCTGTGTATCATATACGGACATCGTGAAAAAAGTTTAATGAAACAATGTCACATGAGCACACATGCTCACCTGCATCTGTCATGATTTAAAAATTTTTAAAAAATTTAAAAACAAATAAATTAAAAAAATATATTTTTTTATGTTTATTTTAGTGTGCTTTTTGTTTATGTTCCTGTGTAGTATATACTAAAACGACCGCATCTCAGGCTGAAGCGAATCGTTTTTAGCGCATGTACCTCGTCATTAAAAGTTGACACACTTTTTGTGTGTCTTGGGTAACTGAACACACGCGTGCTCGGTCTAACTGGAAGACGAAGTTTAACTTTTTCTAATGATCTAATCAGATCCTGGCGTAACACCTACTGGAAAGCTCCTGTCTACGTAAATGTAAAGACTTTCATAATATTATTTTACTTTAGTGCAATTTCCATACGCTCACAAATGTCTAGGAATAATAACAGCATGAACGCTTAAAGGAATAATAACAACATGAACGCTTGAAATAGCTTAAAACTGGATAACTTGAAAGGTAATAACTTACTAGGACCGAGCGCACACTCGTGGATTACGGACAGACAAACACACACACACACACACACACACACAATTTCTAGTGGAACGAAAATCAGCGCGTCACGACACCTTCCTCGTAGCTAACCCGAACTGTTACTTAATTTTGTGTAATTATATATCACAAACATTAATACGTTATGGTTTGTTCATGTTTTTCCAATATCGGAGCGCTCATATGTAGAGACAGAAAGTAAGAACCCTTTGCTCTGAATTCTTTAAGGACGTTTGAAGGGCATGTTTTTTTCCTGAGAGTTAAATGATTCGTAACGAACGCTCGCAGTGTGAATGAACAATGGAGTAACATGCTGAACTAATGTTAGTTACTCCTCTCAGTCTCCACAGTGTTCTTGCCGTGGCACTAAATCTCAGTTCTCGTGCGTGTATTTGTTCGATTAGAAGTAAGATACGCTCGTGAATGCGGATTACTGCGTGCACATTGCATACGAACTGTTTGTTTAGGATCTGAGTGAAGTCATGTGTCGTATGTTGTTTCATGTCCTCGTTCTCATTCCCTGACGCTCGGTATGTGTGTAGCAGTCACAGGCGGTTCCCCAGCACGGGCAGCTGTGAGACTGGCGGGAGTAACTCTTTACAGAACAGCCCAGTGCGCACCCTGCCTCACTGGAACAGTCAGACCAGCATGCCCTCTACTCCTGACCTGAGGACCAGGAGCTACGTCCATTCAGCCAGGTATACGCATATACTGAACGCACCCTTGTTAAGTCGTAGTTATTTCGGGTTGTTATTAATATTTTAACCTCTTTTTTTTTCTTTTCTCTTAGTCTATCTCAGCCTTTCCGTGGGCGGAGCTCCAGCCTGGAGTCTCAGGGAAAGTTGTTGAACCTAGAGGCGGGACCAGAGGCGGAGCTTAGCCCAGATCTCTTCCTGTCGGGCCCTCAGCGGGCGGGAAGCAGCGGCTCAGTAGTGCCGGATGACTGCTCCTCGTGCACCAGCCACTCGAGCTCCGAGCACTGCTGCCCACCTGCCGGCGCCAATCCCAACTACCGTACGCTGGCTGAGGACTCACCTTCTAGAGCACGCCAACGTCAGCGCCAGCGCCACAAATCTGCTGGACACCTAGGCACTTCCAGCTCAGGGAGCATGCCCAACCTGGCGGCACGGAACGGCGGGACACCTGGAACAGCCCACCAGGGCGTCTACCTGAACAGCCAGAGCCAGCCATCATCGCAGTACCGCATTAAGGAGTATCCGCTGTACCCGGCAGGCAGCAGCCCGGGTGCTGTGGTGGTCCGTAGCCTGGAGAGCGACCAGGAAGGCCACTACAGCGTCAAAGCACAGTTCAAGACGTCCAACTCGTACACGGCCGGTGGCCTCTACAAAGAGGGCTGGGGGTCAACGGGGGAGGACGGTGAGGCCAGCAGTGCCGGTGGCAGCGCCAGGCTCACGCCCTCTAGGTCTCAAATAGTGAGGACTCCGTCTGTTGGGAGGGAGGGAGGAGGGAACAGAGCAGCAGTGTCCGAGGAGCTAAGGTGCTGGTACCAGCGTTCGTCTGGATCGCTCAAGGAGCACGCACGTCTCACGCACACCAGCTCGAACACAGGGAGAGTCGGAACACTCGTTAAGGGCTCACCGGGTAAGACATCCTACCGTGTATATACCTGGGTTATGTTTTGTTTTTGGCTCATGTCATTATTTTTCCTGTACATTTTGAGAGCGCCGCGCGAATTAGCATTCTGTTTTTTGGCAATGGTTCGCACATCACTTCAAAACACATCACTTAAAAGCTGAATATTAATCAGCTTATAGGTTTATACTGCCCCATAGTGAAGCAATTACCTACGAGCTGATGATGTCACCATTAGATTAATCATGTTTTTAAGGGGCGATATGATGCTTTTTCCACTTTTTTGAATCATGACTGTTGTTACAGTGTTAAATAGACGTGTCAGATGATGCCCTGGTGTCAAATAACGCGGTTTTCCTCTGTGCTGGACTCTTCTGTCATGGCATGCTGGGCCTTCTGATTAGCTGGCTTGCCCCAGTGACATCCCCCATGCACAGCAGTATGTTCACCCATACTGGTCTGCCTCCCAGCACACTGAAAGGGAAGGCGATCAATCAGTGCACAGTAGGCACAGAGAGGGGAACGAATATAAATGAGAGGAGGAAGCCAAACAGGCCATCCAGCACTCGCACTCAAAACGAGGGGATAAGACGAGGTGGGGAAGCAGCTTCCTGAAGAACCGTGGAGTTTTTGGATTAGGCGTTGTATTCTGGTGCTCCGCTCGTGTCCAAAAAGTAAAGGTCTGAAAACGGGTATAATGTCTACCTTTATTCACGCACTTGAATTCTTTAGATTCACATCATCATCTTCTTCCGCTTATCCCGGCGCCGGGTCGCGGAGGCAGCAGTCTAAGCAGGGATGCCCAGACTTCCTTCACCCCAGACACTTCCTCCAGCTCTTCCTGGGGGACCCCAAGGCGTTCCCAGGCCAGCCGAGAGACATAGTCTCTCCAGCGTGTCCTAGGTCTTCCCCGGGGTCTC